>VWYE01022571.1:509220-674882 GCA_013398995.1 Alaudala cheleensis | reverse complement strand
TTTTTTTTTTTTTTTACTTCTAGCCTTCAGGAACAAGTGCTTCAGATAAACTAATATCAAATTACCTCATGTGCTCAATGCACAGATCATGTCAGCAGACTTTATGTTGGTCCTACTTGTTTCCAAAAGCCGGTTTTTGATTAATCTCTCCAATTTACTTCCAAACAAGTTGACTGGCATTTTTCATCTTTCTTGTCTTGTCCTGAATAATGGTTGTACTCAACAGGGTAGAGTTTTGATATCTGAAAGCAAGCATTTAGGTGACAAAAAAACTGTTTAAAGTAAAGGCCAGAAATCCTATTGTAGGAAAAAATGGTTATCCATTTAGAAGAAAATAGCAAATTCCTTAGAGAAACAGAATTCTCAAAAATCTTTCCAAAAATCAACACTTAAGGCAGCACTTTCCCTGAGGTTATCAAGGCAGCAATTGCATGATAATATCAAAAGGATAGGTATAGTAGGTTAAAACAATCTCATTCTTACAACAAAACAATGTCCCCTTTACAACATTTTCGTATAGTGAGAAGATTAAAAAACATTCTAGATCTGCGGTGATACTTACACAAATTCCATATATAGCAGCACAGAATGATTTTGGTTGAAAAGGAGTTTCAAAATTAATGAGACCAACCCACCTGCCATGGGCAGAGACACCTTCCACTGGAGCATATCTCCTGGTAAACTTCCTCAACAAATTTTATTAGGGCTGTAATTCACTTTTAATTTGAGCTGAATTAAGATTACAGACATGTAGGAGTACTTATGATATCAAAATAGGCATAAACTGATAGATTTATAAAATACAAGAAAACACATTAACCACATTTACATTTAATTTAAATCTGTAAAGTCTTATTCTGTTAAAACAAACCAATTAATGATAAATTCTTTTCTGACACACACCTCACCATGGACCTGGTCTTTTCATGTCTCCCACATATCAGATGATATCAGATACACTTTTCTTCTACAGGAAGAAGTCTGTTTGCACAGCTTACATACTTTTTGGAGTCCTGCAAAGAAAGACAGAAATATATTTTATACTTTTCTGCTAAGCCAGTGTTTTATTTTTTTCTCCCTCAAGCATATCTGCATCTATACTTTTTTGTAAGAAAAAACCAAATTAAATCCTGTTTCATGCTTTTAAGTATACATGTAAAAAGATACTTTTTTGTCAGAACAGATATCAGCTACTGATCTTGATTTTAGTTTAACAATTTCTAGACTCCACAAGTGGTCCTTTAAAGCAACTCAGGCAGTACTTTTCAGTATAACTTATCTACATTCACTGTCTTTTATGTCAGTCCATACATTAAGTACATTTGAAAAGGATTTAAAATGAGCTTCATACAAGTAGATTTCTAATACACAGCGTATAATAAAATCAGTACTTGGGATGTTGGCTATTCTGATCTTTAAGAATTAAAGCAGAAAACTCACTAAGCTCCTGGAAAAAAAGAATCAAAAATAGGTGTTTTAGAAGATATCTAGTCATTGTCAGTGTTGCAGGTGATAGTTTTTACTTCCCATCTCCTTCATGATATGACTATTGTCTGTCAATGTCTGATTTTTACAAAATCAAGACACAAAAAGAATCTAAAACTAAGGGATCTTACCTTTTGGATACTTTATTATGTGAAAATAATTTAGACAAAATTTAAGAAAACAGATTATTCTAAACTTTAAATTCAGTGTTAAACTTTTTAAAAACTATTACTTTAATTAAAAAAAAAATATTGGTCTTTAAGATTTTAAAGACACAAGTATATAAAATGGACTTTAAGCACATATTTCCCTAATGTTTTGAGTTTACATATTAGTTCATTCAGGAAAAGGGAATGTTTATTCATATTCCTTTGATCAGTACTGATGTTTCCTTTAAAGACCTTTCTACTTGAATATATGGAAAAATAATTTGGCTTTCTATTTTTATACTTTGCTATTTCTACTTTCTGGAATGAAAGAATTCAAGTTCTGTTGTAAAATTACTCTGTCAAAAATGAATGGGCAAAACATAATGGATATTGTCTATCTAGATCTTGCAGACTTCTGTGGAATATATGATATTTAGAATTTCTGTGAGTTACTCAGACTTGTTTGACACCAGTATTCAATGAGATTGAGAATCCTCTGAATTCTGAGGATTTTAGAATGCCACAGACTAGCCTGGATATTGCACAGTTTTAAGTGTATTATCACAGTCAAAACATTAAATCATATGCATCCCTAAAATGCTACTACTCCTTTTATCTAATGTTGCAGTGCATTCTTTGCAGGGAGTATCTCATTCCGAACAGAATAGTGCAGGTGAGATGCACTGTGCACACTGAGCCTTCTGCACTCTTATATATGACTGGGAATAATTCATGTTTCTCTTTGCTGTATCAAATGGTATAACGTATGATTGAAATAACTCAGTCCTCTCTTGCTGTACTCAATGGGAATAAAACCACGGAAGGTTTGGAATGTACATACAGAGATTGTATCACCTTTGCCAGTAAAGCCAGAGTCAGGTATTTGCAACAAGAAAGATGGGTGGACTCACAAGATAGATGGATATCGGACTGATGATGTGAGAAGTTTTCAAGACGATTAACACCACACGATGCCAGGGAGATGGGACTTTTACACTTGAATACAGGTTCTCAGAAATCTCATCAGGGACCTATTTTTGCCTGAAAAACTATTCAGCAGACCAGCGCGCTGAAAAGAACTAACATGAAAATGCAACGAAGGACCAAGAAAGAAAAGAAATGTTGCAACTCGAGGTCCAGCCTGAAAAACTGTATAAAACTTGACACCACAGAGCACACGCCGTGAACTGGGCGGGTACGGTGCGATAGAAGCCGTACCTGCGGCTCACCCAGCGCCAATCCCGGGCTCAGCTCTGTCTTTTGTCTGTGGCATCCTGGCATTTTGTCGGGTTGTTTCATAATAAATAATTTTATTAATTTATTACCGGACATTTTCTATGTTTCATTTATAACATGCACTATATCATGTATCCTCCAAACTTTGCATAACCTTCCATTTTTTTGTCTCTGATAGTTTTTAGGTAATATTTGAAATCATTCACCACAAATGGTGACAACACTACACACAGAATATTACATCCTTTTATTTTTCATGGAAAGGTAAATAACCTTGTCAATCTTGTATATTGATGGGGGTAAATTACAAGATAAGATGTCTTCTTCTCTAGAAATTTAGAGAGAAATATCTTTGTGAAATGACATATTTAATAAACATGTAAATAAAATATCACTGTGATTCTGAGATAAATCACTGAGTGTTGTTCTCACAGATAACTTAGTGAGAGAGTGAAGGGCAATTTAACAAACTGATGGTATTATTTTATTTACATTTTTACATATACTTTTATTCCAAAGACTGTTAGAAATATCAGACTTCTTTCAGAAATTCAGATACCAAAATGTTCTGATTTATTCTCTTTTTATTCTAAATACATAGGATGTTACAGTATGCAGCAATAAAGTCTTCCTTAGGTAGTTGCATCATAGTAAATCTCGTGGGTAGAGATCAGAGAGGCTTGAGCACCCAACACTGTCTCCTGTGTTCCTTAGTATTTTGTGAACTCATCTGTTTTCCTAGACCTTCAGAAACAGGATCTGGACACAGGCATAAAAAAATCATTCAAGCTGGCAAGGAAATGAATTTGGAAGGTTTTTCTCAGGAAAATAAAAAGATTTTGCTAGGCAGTGGCAATTTTTTTCCTTCTTTTCCAATTTATAATCTAATCTCCTTAGCCTTATTGTGACCATTCAGAAAAGAAAAATGAATGCATTTTTCTCTTAAATACATAACGGGAGCCCAACATGAGTCGAGCTGAAAAATGGTCAGATCAAATCTCAAAAAGAAAACCAGAGGTATCTGAAGTTTGATGCTTTTAACCTTTCTTTTACGCCTTAAAAAACCAACAAACAGACGTTTTCTTCACCACTATTATATAATCAGAAATGAACAATCTCTGGGCCTAATTTACAGACCAATCACAACACTAAAAACTAACTAGGTTAGATGAAAAGCAGCTACTTCATGAGAGTCTCATGAAGTTCAACAAGTACAGCTACAAGGTGGTTCACCTGCTTCCAGGCAATATCAGACATGCACAAAGAATGGGAGAAGAACTCACTGAGAGCTTGGGTGTTCTGGTAGATGAAAAGCTGAACAAAAGCCAACAGTGTGTGCTCACAGCCCAGGAAGCCAGCTGCATCCTGGGCTGCACCAAAAAGAGTGGCCAGCAGTTGAGGGAGGGGATGCTGCCTCTCTACTCTGCCCTCATGAGACCCTGTCTGGAGCACTGCATCCTCAGCACAAGAACGACAGGGAACTGTTAAAACACATCAAGAAGAAGGCTGTGAAGGTGTTCAGAGGGATGGAGCACCTCTCCTATGAAAACAGGCTGTGATAATTTGATTTGTTCAACCTGGAAAAGAAAAGGTTTCAAGGTCACCTAGTTTTGGCCTTTGAGTACCTGAAAAAAACTGACAAGAAAGGTGGAGACAGATTTTTCAAGGGTATGAAATGGCAGGACAAGGGGGAATGGCTTCAAACTGAAAGAAAGTAGATTTTATATAAGAAAAAAGATCTTTACTGTGAGGTTGATGAGGCAGTTGAACAAGTTGCCCAGAGAAGTTGTGGCTGCCCCAAGACAAGGTTGGATGGGGCTCTGATCAACCTGGTCTGGTGGGTGGCATGCCTGCCCACAGCAGAGGGATTGGAACTAGATGGTCTTAAAGCTCCCTAACACCCCAAATCACTCACTGCTTCTATGATGTGAAGAAAAATGTTCTTTCATTGGATATGTATATGCCTTAGAATGTTTATATTTGAACTAGATTTCATTCAACTATCTTTGAATTTCATTCCCCAACCTTTTTTTCTCCACTATTACAATTGGACTTTCAAGGGTTTCTGCCCAATGTCATGATATAAGATACATAAATGACGGGAAAACAAATGTTTCAGGTAAAGAATATTTTTTAAAGTATGAACTACTAGCATATGAAGTAATGCAAAAAAAAGTATATTTTGCTTATATATAAGTAAATAATTTATTTTTCATCTAGAAAAACCACAGATCTTTCCAATTCATGCACAAATTTTAGTTTCTACACTGTGAGTAAACAATTGGCCCCAGGAAAAAATATAAAACAAAAAAACCCCAAAACAAACCAGAAAGCAACTCTTGACATAAAACTAAAAGAATCAAATTTTTTTTATTGTGATTCATATCTACAGAGTAATGATTATTACTCACTGTAAGAGGAGTTTTTCTGTATTTTAAACATGATATTTAGACTGGCTTGTGCATTTTAAATAAATTTTATTTCATCTGCTTGTATCACTAAAAGGAGAAACTACCGTATAAATTGTTTTTAATGTACTTTCTTTGAAGGCAAGACTTTTTTTGAAGTTATGCAAATTTAGTGTTTGTGACAAACTAAGCCATGGAAAATTGCATTTGCTAATTGTGTGCTATATGGGTTCTATTTCACTCAGTGTTTCTAAGTCAAATAATTTCTAAGCATTGCTTGAATATATTCCTCATCTAGCACTTTATTCAGACTTTACATAAACATCCTTGGTCTCAAAAGTGAATGAGCATCAGTTGCCACAAGTGTGTATGTCAGACCAATTTAAGGGCATCTTAACTATTTGTGTTGAAAGTAAACTTGTCAATATTTCATAAACTTATTTCTCCATTTAGATTTTAAAAGACCACTTACTTCAATGAATTTCATGTATAACAAATGTGCCATTTGACTTTTTCTATATTTTGCTATATATCATTAACTTCAATGTAAATATTTTCCTGATACGAAAAATTTCTGGCAGTTATTGTTCTTGGTGTCAATGCATTTCTAGAGTAAGTAGTGTGCTTTTATAGTAGAACCATTTTCATGTCCACTTATTAGGTTGCTCTTCATGAAAGGTGGGCTTTGTGCAGGTGAGCAGGTTCCCTTTGACTGAAAACAGAGAGTTAGATCTAATCAGGAGTTTCTTTAATGGGAAAAAAATGGATCAATGATTGGCCACAATTTTCCAGAATCTATTAACCTGTAAGTGCTAAGAGAAGGTTTTGAACACATCAGGATCTCAGCCCACACTTTGGAGTTCTCCTTATGTGATATAAAACCTGTCTCATACAGTTTTAAATTTGCTGTTGAACTCAGCTTCCTTAGTGACTCAACTTTTTTTTCTCCTCATCGATCCCATCTTCCTCTTGTCTCAGTATTCTTTTTTTGTCTTTACATGTCCTGTGTCTAGTTGCCTCTTCTTGAAAGGATGGTTTGTCCCTGATCTCCTCTTTTGATGTTTTCAAAAAGACATTCCAATGTGATGTCACACGGAACTCTAAGCAAATGGAACAGCTCATCAATCTTTATCAAAAAAGGAACAAAATCCAAACGCATTGATGTACAGCTACATTCCTTTTATCCTATTTAATCTCCTCAACACTCAGATTATTCCTTGTTTTGAAAGCAAAATGAAGTGCTATTTTAGGTGCCCTGACACCTTGCAGATTGTGTGGATATCTGACCATATAGCTCCTGAGAAAACCTTACACTTCTCATCTGAATAGAAAATTTAATCATATCTTCCCAAAAGCTGTGCAAGACACATATGGCATCCATAATTAAGAAGATACTGAGAATGCTGGTGTCTGATCTGTTATGTGAAGCCACTTTGCACTCAGGCAACCAAAATCGTGTTTTACAGCCATGTGACATGCAAATAAATATCACAATATGTTCTAGTATCCTCTATTCTATCATCAGTTGCTGGAGTACATCTCCCTTAAACAAGTTGATGTTGAAAATATTTCTGTCTTGCTGAGAAAGGTATCATCATCTCCTTTGATTCTGGGGCAGAGTAACAGAATTCAGCTGGTTTGCATTATTTCTGGGAAGCCTTTCAAACTGCTTTATGCAATGATGAGTACCTTGGAGTAGGCACACCAGTGAAATTTGGAGCTTGTCAACACCACCCCCACACCAGGAAAGCACAGAGAAGAAAAGAGATGAGCAATGAGAGAAGATATGTTTTCCATATTTGGATGGTGTCATCAACATCTCTCATGTATATTATCAAGGAGAAAATTTGTAAAGTGTCCTCTCCAACTGATCATTCATTAATTGATAGCTAGTAGGGGATTAAAAGCTCCACCTAGTCAATTTTTGTGCAAAATTGTATAAAATATGATATCAGAAGGCTTCAGGCATGTCCCCCTGCATTTGAAGGTTCATCGAAGAGTTGGTACAGGCTGTCCTTTTCAAAAGAGAAGGAAATGAAACAAATCTGTTGATGAGGTTGTTTCTACTGTCTGGCAGTAGAAAGGCCAAATCTAACAAGGCAAAGTCTCAGAAAATTTCTATATATGTCTTTCTCTTTGCATAAAGGTACGATCAGGAAGTTCAGGCCAAATCATCCAGGGGGGCCACATGTAGTAACTGCCATAACCCCAGTAACAAAAGCACTGTTTTATGCCCTGCACGCAGAAATTCATGCACTCCTAATGAATGTTTTGTGAATGTTTGCTTTGTCAGTGGTGGGTCTCAGAGGTAGGGATAGGAGGATCAGGACATATCAACTTGTGTGCATGTTCTGGTGGTTGTTGCCTTTCCAGTTACTCATTCCAGCTTCACATTTCCATCCTTGCTGACTCTTCTGCTCTAGTTCAGTCTCATCTGCTTCCTTGTGACTAACGGGCTGGGAAACGGGCGCGTGAGGGAGCATGTGCCTTCATGCACATGTATGAGGGAGGCAGTAGGTTGAGGTGAGATAAAGTGCAGTAAGAACTCCTTTCCATTGAGTTACAATGTGTTTTATAAGCATAATAGAAAGAAGGAAGCAAAAATATATAAACACATTTTTCTTTTAGTTTTTTTTTTTTTTTTATAAAGGTAATGTAAAGGGCAGGAATGCAATTGATGTAACTGACAATAGTTTGGGAACAACTTTCTATTCAGGGTTAAGAAAAGGTACAACGATGGTGGAGAAAGAGACAAACATATGCTGTAAGTTTCATTTAATGATAAAATCTGACTAATTTCTTCATAAGAGACTTTTGTCAGTATACAAAGGCCTAAAGTAGCTACAGAATGAAGAGCTAATACCTAACTCTAGTATCACTTGAGTGCTTTAGAAACAACTAAGGAGCATAATGAGGAAATGAATGAAAAAATATGCCTATCTAGAGGACATTTCTGGTGTTGTTGTTTCTCTAATTTGTTTGGTTTTAATTCCTTAAATTGCTCTTTCTGGCTTTCACTTAAACAGTAGTCTGGTCCATTGCCTAGATCAGTGCATTACAACCCCCATGATGCAAAAAGCCACACTGACAACTTTTCAGGGACCAGAGGGCTACAACTAATTTGCATAATAATTTACATGAAAATACTTAAAGTTTACATCAGTTTGTCTCCTTCCTTACTTCCTACTGGGAATAAATAAGGTTTGATTGACTCAACAGTAGCTTAACTTCTCATGATTTCTGATTTTTTTTTTAATTTAATTGTATTTTATTTTTAATTTCCTCAAGATTGGACATACTTTTGAACTTCACCTTGAGTCTTGACTATAATATTTCAAATCTCTGAGCTGATTGATCAATATCTTGATCTGATTGACTCAGAAGGAAATTATTTAATACCTCAGAAAATCCATCATGACTAAACTTTATCAAGCATTATTATCATTGTAAGTCTTCAGTTTTAACACTGTACTTCCAATATGTGTTCCTCTTTTATTTCACTATCATACGGAACATTTTCTTTTCTCTTAAATTAAATCCATTCAGTGAAAATAATGTGAATAATTTAAATGTACCAAATTAATCTCCCTTAAACTAATGTCTTATAGTCAAGGATGTTTGAAAAGAAAGAATTTGCTGTTCTTACGATATCTTTTTATTACTGATGTATTTTGTACTTAAATTTGAAAAGTTTGCAAAATATGATGATCCTTCAACTTCAGCTTGCCGCACTTTTATTGAAAGGTTAAAAAAATGATATTGCAAAGGCTTCCCATTTATTAATGAGGTAATTTCCTTTTTCTTTTCAAAAAGATATCAACCTAAAGAAAGGAGACTCTATAGCTGTGAATATTGTACTTTTTTCCAATAGCAATGAAAAAAACAAAAAAAAACAAACAACCAGTCTTAAAGTTATAAAATTAATTTCAAGGAATACCAAAGACTTCAATGAGTGGTCCAGAACATGATTTTTATTTGCAAAAATAATGTGAAAATTTTTGTGTAGGGTGTGATAGGATTGCCTATATTCTTGTGCCATGGCTTGAAAATGGACAAAATTATTGGGTTTTTTTCCCCCAAAAAATTTGTCTTTCTTTCTTCTGATGTGAGTTCATTTTTGTGTTAAGAATAGCTCATATCACAATAGGTTCAGAATACTATGCAATAGAAACAAAAATAGAATAGAAAAAAACCCCCTGAGAATGACAACAGAATACTGATATAGGGACATATGTGACCAGCTATCTTTAAACAAGATCTAAACTTCAAGATGTAAACAGCTGAAAGGATAGTCTACAAAATTTTAGAAATATATCTGATTTATTCACAGCTTGGCAAAGAGAAATAAGGACAACATGGTCTTAACAACATATCTGAGATACAAAATCCCCCTTGGTTCCAGTCCATTAAAGTTTTTGGTTTTTTCCATCATTTAGGTTGCAATGGGCAGCAGAGTACACATTACACTTTGATGAAGTCATCTTTTGAATGAAGTGAAATGAATTCTATGTATTTGAATAAGCTTTATGATCAGAAAAGCATTCATAGAAAAAGCAGATTTATAAATACTTGACAAAATATCTTCTATATAGATTGGAACACAATGAAAACACATTATTTTTTTCTGTTTTTTTTTTCTGTTTATTTCATTATATTTGGATTACCTGAAGAGACCTAATAAAATCTTGGAACAAAAGTTGTCTGTGGGGGAGGGTGGGGAAAGTAAAGAAAACAGAGTAGAAATTCATACATTTTGAATACTGTAACAGGCAGGCTGAACCTTCTTCCTTCAATTTTTAGTCACCCTACACTGATATGAATCATAGTGGTTACACTGCTAACAGAACAGCTGTACTGGATTATGTCAATTGATGTGGGTCAATGACATTTTATTTTATTGTTGCTGTCATGCATTAAAATTACAGTAGAATGCTAAATGTCTTAAGGCAAACTAAAGTGCCTGAAACGAAATAAACACCTACTTTTCTTTCAGCTCTATTTCATACTTACTATTGTTTGTTTCTACCTCTTTAAGCATTGTTGATCACTCATCCTTCCTACAGATCCACTTCTTTGATAGTTTCTGACTTTCTTTTTTTTCTATTTCTGACCTTTCCTACACTGTTATCTTCTAGTACTTCACCCTTTATATTGGTAAAATTGTGCATTTTCCTCTGTTTTTCAAATGCTTTCATTTCATTGCATTAGTGTTACATCAATAAATGGCTATGCCAGTCAGTGACAATGATTTGTGATCCCACTTCATCTCTCTTTCTCTTTTTCTGCTCAAAATATATCTATAACTATGTTCTGATTTCTCTGCTTTAGAATTTTTGACCATTCAAATTGAAAGAAAAATCTTCTTTACTGTTTTATTCAAAAAAAAACATAATAGAAAAGATAGAATAATCTTCTAATTTTCATTATTTAAAAAAAATTTATTTTAGATATTTTGACCAATAAAATCTATGTTTTCATGGCAATTTTACCCTAATGAAGCTTCCTTTGTTCTGTGGGGTTAAGTTTATAAAAATAAAATAGAATGATAGCACAGCAGCTCATAATACTATTATTGTGGAAGGCTAGAGCAATATCTAACTCAGATCAATACATGTGCTTTAAAGAGTTAGCAAAATTTAGGAAGATGTGTTCATGGCATTCAAGAAATTCTTATTCTTGTGCTCTGATCTGGCAACCATATAAGGCAATATATAGTGTCTTTATTATGTACAGATTATTACATGAGACTCTAATGCAGTATGTTTATAGGGCCTGATAGTCATGATTTATATATCACCAAGGTCTGAGTCCTCTTCCTGTTTGGGTGCAACCAGCTTGGGTTTCAACCACATTGTACCCATGTTGTTTATGTACACTGGACATGACCATAAATATAACACCAACACATTTACCATTTTCAGTATTTGAAAACTAAGGCCTCATTATGCCTGGGTACATTTGAGAAATTGTTTTTTCTCATAGTATTTTTATTTCTGTGAATTCAATATAAGGAATAAGTTCTTCCTGATTCTGAGTTCTATTTGACAACCTTGACATCTCCCCTACAACACTGTATTTCTAAACCTGTTCAGCAAAGCCTCTCTTTTAGACCCTGGCATATTTGTTACAATGAATAACTTATAGAATATCCTGAGTGAGAAGGGACTCACAAGGATAATTGAGTCCAGCTCCTGGCCCTGCACAGGACACCCTGAGGGTCACACCATGTTCCTGAGAGCACTGTCCAAACACTTCTTGAACTCTGTCAGTCTTGGTGCTGTGACCATTTCCCTGGGGAGCCTGTGCCAGTGTCCAACCACCCTCTGAGTGAAGAACCCTTTTCTGATGTGAAGGACCTTATCCTGATATCTAACCTAAACCGCTCCCGCAGATTCTTGACATTCGCTTGGGTCCTATCACTGGAGATGTGCCAACCCTGTCATAAGGATGTTGCTGCTGTGCTCAAAGGGATAAAGCAGATATCCTAAAAGGAAGTACTTATTTAGTGTAAAAGAAATTATGAGCTGCATGGGACTTGGAAACTTGAAAAGAGTGTGCACCACCTGTGTGAAAAAGCTACTTGTCGGTGATTCTTGTTTTTCAATAGGTGTGGTAGCAACATAACTTATTTGTGTAACATTCTCTTTATTGTGTCTGGTTTTTTTTTGGTTTTCAGTTCATTTTTTGTACTTGATTTTTTTGTTGTTGTTGTTTTGGTTGGTTTGGTTTTTTTATTATTATTATTTGTAGGCAAGGTATTTTCTCTCCTGCCTGTTGATGGAAACATATTTCACCTGGATGTCCTTTATTTGATACAAGTCATCTGATAAAATAGTTAAACCTTCCTCTCTGATATCTTCCAATAAACCTTGAACATCTCTGGAGTGATTTGAGTACTACATTACTTCAACAATATATAAGTTTTTAGCCTTGGTCCATGAATATGAAGTTCCTTATCACAGACTGAAGATAAAATTGTCTTATGCTTCTCACATTGCTCTTGTTATATACTTCCTACAGATTTTTTCTTTGCTTAGCAATTTTTTTTCTGTAATATCAGAAATCAGTTTACAAACTTTGAACATTAAGAATTTAGATTGCATTTCATACTTTTAAAATTCCTTCACTTTTGAAAATGTCATTATCTCAATTAAAAATGTTTACTTTTAATTTTCATTTACTGTCTTAGTTGTGCAGGCTCTGTGAAATAATTTTGGCAATATCTCCATAGACCTGGTTTCTATATAAGATACATAGAAACGATAAAGTTATGATTTTTTCCAGAATTTCTGACCTACAGATGTCTAGCTCAACTTGGTTGCAGTTTCCTACTGACAAGGGACAAATTTTACTTCCTTGAAATCTTAATCTAGTTTTCCCTCTTCTGAATTTATCTCCCCTTTTGGCCAAATCATGGTCTCCAAAACTGAGCAGGCAGTTCCTCAGCAGTCCCATGTCTTCCTTCTATTTTACCTACAGCTAAAACCAGCCTCTCAGCCATCTGTTACTCTACAAGGTCACTTCTGTTACCTTAATGACATGGCTCTCCTGAAGAGATTGCTCTCATGTCACTTACTATATATTAATTTCCTATATAAGTGGCTTTTCTTTTACCTCCAGATTTCAAGCTACAGATCTTTTATATGGTGTCAGCAAATATATCAATGATTGGTCCCTTTCTGGGGACACATTCTACTCTAGTTCTCTAATTCAACCTTCATGCACAGTTACCTGTAAGTATCACACATTTTAAATTGCTCTTCCTGCAATTTGGAAAGAATTTGAAATACTAGTCCTATTTAATATGCTGCCAATTTTGATGCTCAATAACAACAAGCCCCCTACATTTTCAAAAATTGCTTGCATTTTTCAGAAGGTATGTTTTATATCTTTTGGATTGAGTAGCTGCCCAGATGATTGAGGTTATATCTTAGTTTGATGTCTGTAATGGAGCATCACTGCAGTGCTTTATCATTTTAGGAGCAATAGCACTACATGAGCGCTCTGTCTTGGCTGCAATGTGTTCCCATACACACATCTGGTAATGCTTTCCTGCTTCTGTTTGAAAGAAAAGTTGATTTGGAATCAGGGCTGCTTATGTCTTAGTTCATAGGAGACTAGCAAACCCACTCACCTAAGACTGCTCATTTAAAACACTTTGTGCTATTCAAAGTAAAGTAATACTTCTGGTGTAGTTATTGCAGAAGAGAAAAAAGCCCAAATAACGCATAGGAAATCTATTGAGAGACCCATTGTTTCAGACTTCTTACCAGGAATAAGAGTGATTCAAACAGTTGTGGTTCTCAGATGAAATGCCTCATCCATCTTTACCTAATGCAACACTTAAATGACAAAGGGGAGTAGAATTCTGTGTGTGGACAAGCACTGGATACAGCTCAACTATCCAAGATTAAATGACTATCCTGTAGTCTACATGATGCAAAGACTTACAACCTAATGTTCAAAACCATTACCTTATTCTAAGTGCCATTCTTTGAAATCTGTCTGTGTGAGAATAACTTTCCAAAACCTTTATGGAGCATTGTAGGTTTTCTTCTGGGTGCAAAAGCATTAAGAGCTTCCTTTAAAAAGTAGGATGCTGTCTATCAAAACTGGTGTTACTAAAGGATTTTACCCCTCATTTTTCATGTAAGACAATTCAGTATTCCTCTTCATCATTTGTTATTAATTGTATCTGGGGAGCTTGAGAAAAATTCTTGTTAATTAACTTCCTTTTGCTTTGCTGACTAGCTTCCAATGCAAAATATAGACTACTGAAGAAATTAAACCCTGATTGGATTTTTGCTCATGATCATCCTTGTTTCAAAGATTATAAGTGCCTTGTATTTTAGATGAAGTAAAACTGAGAGTTATATCTATGCTGTTTGACATAATTTAATAATTTATTCCGCCTCTTGAAACTATCCAATAAGTGAACTGAGAATTTTCATCTCTGATCATCTTAAAATAGTAGAGTGTAAAATATACCAATATCTCACATACATTATGAAAAGATATTTTAAACTGAAGGGAAATGCTGGCTTTGCTATAAATCATTCCACACTAACTCTTTGTCCAGGACAGTTATTGAATTAAAATTCAGTCTGAAATTATTCTAGGTGATCTACTTCAGCCCAATAGAATGGGTTTTCAGAAGATGGAGGTGACATCACTACATACATGTTGGGTGGTTTTAGTTTATAATGTATTTTGTTTACTCCTCTGGACTAAATGAGAGGTTCAATGTCATTAGATGTGTTCTTAGAAAACATTTTCTGGCTTTTGCATTACCAAAACCAAACTCAAAATCCAGTCTTTATGTCCACATCTGACATTTGAATCAGTGTACACTAAGTGGCTGTGACTACTTCAAGACCTCTCTCCCAATATGGACTAAAGCACTACTGTAGACTTTGCTTGGCAGGCAAAGAAATTATGATGATCTCTTTAGCTTTCTTTCTGACTGTTTGGGGAGACAGAGTATGGAGATTTCAGACTGAAGGGTTTTCAGAAGGTTTTAATATTCTGAAAGGTCTTACTTTAATGAGTACATCACAAATACCTTAGAACACACACAGTACTCATTAGCCTAGTGGAAAATAGAAGAAGTCAGAAAGGTATGATGAAGGATGATATAAGAGAGAACTGGCTCAAAAATTTCTGTGATGCAAGGAGCACTGCAATTCTGCTTCAGTTCTAAGGACCATTTAATCTCTTCCTGAGACTCTTGTCAAAAATTATTCAGCTGGTTTTATATCATCTTTATTTTGCAATCACTTTTATATTAAGGAGACAATTTTCCCTGCACCTTATGAAATCTCTCAATGGAATGCCAGAAAGGCAATGGTGCAATGCTGACAACAAGGGAGGCAATGCAAGTCTAGATGGAGCCATATGGTGATGGATCAACATGCTCTGATTTACAGATCTAGACCTCTGAATAGTTCTGAATAACAAAAGAATTATGAATCTCTGAATTCATAGAACAGGAGATTACTTAGCATATGGGGAAAACCTAAATTTATAAACCAGAATATTGCATGTCTCATTTTCCATTCATCTAAGAGAATGATTGAATTATAAAATCTGAGTGCTTTTTAAGTTTAGAAAAACTACAGTGGTATTTTCTTTCAATTGCAAACTAGCTGGAATAATGTTTTAATACTTTCTTATTTTTTTATTTTATGGGTAATTTACATATAGTTTTATGGATAATATATGTATTTTTAAAAAATACATATTATTCTACTAAGAATCTATTATTCTTTATTTATAACAAATCCTTTTCCTTCTTTTTTTACTTCCATTTTGGATATCTTGAATATTTTTGCAAGTTGCCAATATACATTATTACATAAAGTTATGATTGATCTGTAAGTCCATTTTCATTCAGTACTTTTCTCTGTTTCTTAGAAGTGGTGTTTGATGTGTTATATTCCATTTGCCTTTCCATATGTATACTGCCTATGTTATTTCAGTAAGGATACAGAAACAATAATTGTTGTCTTGCAAAACATACATGGACTGCAAACATAAATTCAGTTGTACATCAGAAACTGGAAGGTAGCCTACATGTTGAAATCATCGTCCCTTACTTTTTGTGATGGTCTTAGCAAATAAGGAATGTCTGGCTTCCTTATCACTGTTTTAGCAAAGTAACACTCTAATGGTAGAAAAACTGCAAGTACTGAATTTACTTCTTTACTTTGATATTATGATGTGTTTACATTACAGTTTAAGTATCTCATAGTCTTCCAGCAGGCCAGCTGGGCTTTTTTCATACAAGCTGTGCAGCTTAGTGGGTCAAGATGTAGTTTATACACAGAACAGAGAATTTAGCATCGATTTCAATGAAATCTAAAAAAAAAAAAAAAAAGAAGCCAACCAAAAAACCTACCACCAAGAAAAAAATTATTCCGCATCACTTATGGTCAATAACTTTCATACATTTACATACAATAGTTCATTTAAAAAGTTGTTCTACTTCCGAAGCTCTATATTCTATATAGGAATGCAATCCTGCATCACAGAAGCTTTACCTTATATAAGTTTGCCTGAAATTTTCACTTGATTCTGCAGGTTGCAAGCAAGAACATGATAATATTTTAGCTAGTCTGTGATTGTCTTTTATTAAACATAAGGGATTATTTGGATTTGGGTTTCTAATTTTTAACACTGATGAACAATCCATGCTGAAATGGTATATGAAGAAGATTGTTGAATTTTGATCATTTCCTAAAGGAAATTCAATTTTTGATCCAGAATGAACTTTTATGTGTTTTTTTTTCTCCCAGTAGAAATTTCTGTAACATTTCTTTTTCTTAGCATACCCTTTATATTATTTCATACATTCATTTAAATAATTCATCCTTTTCCTAATGTTTTCCTTTACCTTTCTCAATTCTTCATTTTTTTTCATTAAATTTGATACTAAAGCAGAACAAATCAAAACTGGAAGCAGCATATGAATAGTCTGTCCTTTCTCCTAAATAGTAGCCTTGTGCCAGGGTAATTACAATTTTATTTCTTTTAAGATATGTGGTTGGGAAAAAATATGAAACCTATTATGACATGAGGCATAATAATACAAGATCCATAGTTGTATAACCACAATTTACTTGTTTCAGGACAGTGTACCCATCTATTTTCTCTTATAATTAGATTGTAAATTTCAACAGGGAAGGCTCTTTGTCATAAATCTATCGAATACCTAGTAGCATACAGTCCAAATCTGCCTGGAATGTCTTAGAATATATACCATAAAATAAAAGAATAATAAATATTGAGGAATTATTTATAAATATTGTGTTCTATTTGTCTCTCAGCATTTCTCTAACACAAACCAGCAAGAGACATTACAGTGCATAATGATTTTCTTTGCTGTTCTTTCTCCATGAATGATATAAATTCTCAAATGGTGCATGTCTACCTTCCTGTTCATGACAGAGAGGGGGCACACTGTAACACACAAATTTTTACTAAGAATTAGGAATTATGGGATTGTTCATGCTGCTTCATCAGAAGACTCTCCTGCACACAGGAACATGGCCCTATGAAGTAACTTTAGTGTCATGATACAGTTTAAGCATTTGCATTTTTCCTAGCAGTTTTTAACTTAAGCTTTCAGACATGAGCAAATGTGAGCAACTGCAGTATTCATCCTCTGAACTAAGATAGAGAACTTATGTCTTTCATGTGACTTGGAGATCAATTTAAATCCCCCCAGAGAAATATCTGCATATCTATATCTTGGATACTTAATTAATTCTATACAAGAGGGAAATGCCTTTCTCCCTGTGTCCTGTCCTGTTTACCAAAGAAACATATCTAATTATTTCAGTCTGCCCTAAAGAGAACTAATATGTGTTAGTAGCTGGCAGGGGCTTTGTGAGTTCTTCAGTCAAAAACACAATTTAAAAAAGGAGGAAATAATGACATTATTTACAGCATTAAGAAAGAAAAATGTCTTTTTCCCAATGTGATTCTGTCAATCTCCCACAAGTTAATTTTTTTTAGTAGTTTCCTATCTCAGAAATAGCCACCAATTCAAATTGAAAGTCCTGGCACTTTGCTTCTTTTGTTCTTGTGTATTTCAGATCTGTCTTTAATTAAGATGACTTTTTTCCACTCACTGTCTACCTGAAATACTGGTAAGACAGGACAGTTTAATTCTGCTGCTTCTATAAGGTAACATAAGCTGCTCTGTAACTTTCATTTGTTTGATAAGATATTAATATACATTAAGATTAAATCAAGTTACACAGTATTTTTAAAATACTAACATCCCAATAATCAAGCCAGAAACTACTAAAGTCACTTTCATCTGATGAAGATCTCAACAGATAGGTACAGCAGATTTTCTATTTCAGTTTCAGTGAAGCTTTGTGTTTCAGCGTTGTGGTGACAGGCTTGGTGCCAAAATCTGCTTTAGCTATACTTAGTAGAGGTACAATATAAGATTTATGTTTGAAGATTCAGTGGGTAGGGACCCTACTATTCTCAAATTAAGAGCCACCACTCCCAGAAACTATTATTTTGTTAACATAAGGTCACTCTGAAATTATTGATACAAGATTCATTCACTTAGAGAGCAATTTTTTGTTTCTATTTTTATTCATGTGGTGTCTAACAAAAACAACAGAAATTATCTTGGAATTGACCTCAGGAAGGAACACACCACCTTATATCTCTTCACCTCCACTTGATCCTGCCTCCACATTACAATCATACCTATGGCTAGTGTTTTTGGATAGTTTTTGTTGGGTTTTTTTTGCTTCCTTTCAGCCTTTGTATTTGCTTTCCTGGCTAGGTAACATTGTTGAGAGGTGAGCAGCAAGCATCTCTGTGTGGGAAGACAACTAATTAAGAGTACTTGGGGTTTAGTTTGTCTGGTTTGGGGCTTTTCTTTTTCCCTAGAGAAATATGTTAGTATTATCTGAAACTCTGAGAAGGCAAGTGCTTCTTAGACAGGGAGCAGGGGCTCATAACAGAGACCAAGAGAGGAGCAAGAATGCATGAAGCTGGAACTTTGGTCAATCATTTCATAATGTGGAGCCATGCTTCAGGCAACAGAATACATTAGTGTCTTTTTCTGAATCACTCTCATTAATTTAAATAGCTGAAATCCTCATAATTTTCACTTAAAGAAAAAAAAACCCTCCTGAAAATCTTATCTATTGTGAACAGAAATATGTATATCTAGCAATTAATTCAAAAGTGTCATAAATTCCCTTCCTAGAAAACTAAACTGCTATTATACTGAGGTCATTTAAAAGCCAAAATAAGATTAATCTAAGCTTTTCACCATCTGTTTTACTCAATCTGAATGCAAAGGAGCCCCATCATGCAGTAGCTGTAAGGAGCAAGGTATAAGATATGTAAATACAGCTGTGTGTTAGACAACTTTGGAATGCAACCAAAAGACTTGTGTTACATGAGTTGGTCACAGAAAAACATGTTTACACCCAAAGGAAGGAGTGATTGAAAGACAGCTCAGAAAGAAGATTTTTATTCATTCCTCTGATATTTTGATTAGAAATAAAAATACCTCTCCATCCCAATAATTTTCCTTTTAACAGGGAGATATTTGAAAGTTCATTTTAAAAAAGTTTAACTCCAGTATTTTTTGCTGCACTACTGTCTGTTTGGTTGCTTCTCTGGATGACTGATTACCATGCAGCTGTATTTTTGACTCCTTCATGAATCACCTGTATTCCATCTTCAGTCTCAGGCTTCTTGTCAACAGTTTTCCAATGGAGGGCTGATGACACGACTTAAGACTGTAAACCCCTGACAGTTCACTTTGAAGACATTATCAGTTCTGGAATTAACTTAATATTGCAGCATTTGTTCCTTTTCTGAGTAGAGAGGTGTTAATTACTAATGTTACTAATGTAACATGGAACATTTTTCACAATTAGTGATAGTAACCTTATTGAAAAAGCATAGATGACAAAGCAAATAAGTGTTTTAGACCAGGAAAGGTAGTGTCTGTCTGTGACATAACTTACATGTGAGACACCAGCTTTGCCAGTCTCAAGTCCTCACTGTCTTTTTGCTGTTGTGATGATACTTTCCTCTTAATTAAAATTGTGTCTTTGCCTCTTGAGAAAGACACAAATAGCATACACTGCCCTGTTATTCCAAATGTTCATAAAACTCCTTCCTAATTCCATACATACCTTGAAGTCATATTTCTGAAGATGTACAGTTTATGGTCTCATTTACAGTAACTGTCATCCAAGAAATTATTTTCATCAGGAAATACACCTTGCAGCCCCATATTCATCGTATTCTTATTTTATCATCTTTGAAATTCTCATTCTTCCAGAGGACTATGTCTGTGTCAAAATGGGCAAACCTGACATTTTACTTTTATCAGTTTTTCCCATTTGATTTACATATATGGATTTTTAATGAAAAAATAGACAGACATTGAATGCCATCACTGAAGATATTGTTTTTTATATCCCTGATATTTCCAGTCGATCAACAACAGCCACAGAACATATACACAGCTTTAAGGCTTTTTAATACCCTCCTAGATGCATAAGTCAGTAACTTCAGAATAAGCTGAGGACAGTCTGCTTCTGAAACCCATAAATTACAGTCAGAATCATTCAGACCAAAATCATTATTTCCCTGGACAACTGCTGAAGTCAAGTATATACTATTATTAATTCAAATTTATTTCTGTGAAATTCATAACTTTACAATGACTTTGACAAACTGCATAATTCATGCTTTAAACAACTTTATTTAATCCCAATGCCACCATTTCTTTTAGATTAGCATTTTAATGACATGTGCCTAACAAGGCTGCTTACATTTTGCATATTTTCTTCATATATTATATTCTTATATATTTATGTTGGTTATAGAGTTTTGGTTTTCCTCTTGTGTATTCAAAAAGGTGAAGGACACAGTATTTGTAATTATAGGGAATATTAACAACTGCTTTGGGGGCAGCACAATAAAAAAGGAAACAAATCAGAATCAACAGTGGAATGAAAAGAGTAGAAAAAGGTTTTTGCATTATTACATATACTTTTTACATGTATATATTGTACTATTAGTGATTATGACCTTTTACAGACTGAAAAAGATGCCAGCAAACCTGTGATATTTAGGTTTAAATATTAGATGCATTCTAATTTCTAGACAGAATAAGAGTAGTTGTGTGATGTGTGCACATACAAAACCAGTAGCTTGTTGTGCCAAATACAGAGTTCGTGCTTTTTTGTCAGAGGCATGAACAATGAATCAGGTTTTGGTTTTGCTTTTTTTGATTTTGGTTTTAATGTCTTGTAATTATTTGGGATTTTGAAGGGGGGTTTGTTTCTTGTATTCCTCTTTGGCCAGTGTTACCACAGAGTTGTGCTGCTTCCCAGATTTTCTAAATTGACTAAAAGCTAAGAAGTAGTTCTGGTATTGAGTTAATTCTGTGATAGATGTTAAGAGTCAGCTAGATGCTGGAAAAAAAAACTTATCTTAGATGAAAAACAAACACTGTTGGCTTTTGTACTGTATTTTTAAAGAACTTGAAGACAGTGATTGACAGACCTACTTTGCTATTTCCAACTTTTCAAAGCTGGATTTTTTTTTCATATCCAACTTGAACTTTCTTTCAATTATTTTGGGACCTAATAAATATTCAAACAAATAATTGCATCCCTCTTTACAAAGAATGATGAGGTGGAAATTTGAAAAAAAATCAAGCTTTTCTGCTTCCTTAGCAAAGTTTATACAGTACAAATATGTTTTGATTTTATCAGAGACATCATCATTCCTTTAGGGGTGAAGAAATTCTAGGAAGGTTTTGACAGCTTCATCACAAGGAAGAACCTCTAGAGTCTGAAACCTCTGTCCAGTATGTCTGTGATAGAATAAATTAACATATGATTTTCTTTCTCTTTGAAGTTATGGCAGTATTTTGGCTAGATATGATTGGAAAGAACTTAAGTTTTACAAAATAAGACGTCTATAGTCTCCAGAGTATGACCTAAAAGTGTAGGTGCAGCAATTAGTCTGGAAGATTTTTCTCCTTCTGTCTAGGACATTTTCAAATTCAATTTATAAAAACAGTAGACAAGTAAGATGAAACTTTTTCTTAAATAGTCAAAGTACCTATAGTATTCAGTTACTTTTTTGTTGCTTTTTTTTTTTTTTTTTTTGGGTAGTGCAGTTATCTTCGTGGAAGATTAATAAATGTATTCAACAAAGTGCTTTGTCTCTGGCATAATTTAGTTTCATGTTGGTCCTATGCAGCTGCAAATAGGCTCCCAGGTGTATCCATGACATTTATGAATGTTAAACTGGGTGTCTGTATTAATTGAAGAAGTTCCTCTGTATTGGACAAAGATTTGTGGAATTCTCTTTTTCCAGAGAAATAGTTCAGCTGAATCACATTTTGGAGTGGGAATAAGAGTTGCATTAAGTTATTACCTGAAGGTCCTCTTTATGTCCTCACCTTCAGAGCTTAAGACAATCTATCCTTGGTTAGTAGGTATAACTCCAAACTCCCTGAATTTATGGAAGTACTCTGATATTAACTTCCAAAAAATAGAGAAAGGGTGTGTTAGGAGTGACCATTGCCTGATTCCAGAGAAGAAAAGGACTCTAAAAGTGATGACTTAAATTTAGGTTAATTGAAACATTTGCTGGGAATTTTTATATAAGACAATTACTTACTATACATCCAAGTTTGAAATTTATCAGGTTCTGTGTCTTTGCTATCAGATTTAAATTCAGTTCATTACCTAATTTTACATATTTTCTTTCTTCTTTTTAACTTTTCAGGGAAAAACACTGAATTTTAACCCTCAAAATCCAAAAATTTAATTCAAAAACCAAAACTTTAATTCAAAACCAATTCCATGTGTAGAAAAAATATTTTTAAGGCATTGTCTGCTCCATTTTTACTTTGAAAAGATTTAAAAGGACCCTACTCTCAGAGCAATTACAGAAAAACCGTGCTTGAATTTCTCAGACAACAGAAATTCATAAAACTGAATTCTGTCCCCTGGCACTGTCTTGTATGGCTTCAAAGGGGGTATTTCTTATTCAGAGATAATATAAAAAGACATTTTACTAAGTACCTAGGAGTTTGAGTGCTGAAGATACCATTTTGGACGTCCACAAAATATAACGGTTTCTATTTTCTTTTTTTTTTTGCCCAATTTCATTAAGAAGAGTTTGTGCAATCACTTATCCACCTGTCATTCCCTTTTCTCTAATAACCCTTTACCTGCTGGTCAATTTAGACTAAATTTGACACAGAACTACAGAGCTCAAAACAAATAAGTGGTTCTGCGTTTTTAAAAATTACAGGTGAGTAGAAAAATATTTACACCATATTGAAAGAAAAGCTTCTTCAGGAGCTCAGGATTTATTTATTCTTTTTGAATTCTGGGATGACTTGGATTGACTTGAACCCTGGCAATTCCTGTTCACTCCTGCCAAGATTATAAGGGGTAAAAGGGCATAGAAGGAACCAGAAATATACACAAGGCAGGCGAGAAGCAAAGCAGTAAACTGAAGATGCCACTTAGCAGATGTGTCGTAGGTAGAAACAACACAAACCCCAGGGGAAATAGTTCAATTTGTTTCATTGTTTGCTAAAAAAGAAGTGACAAATGAAAGTTATTTTTTAACTTTACATACTTGCAAATGCTTTTGAGAAAATACTGAAAAGAAAAAAAAAATTGAACTGCTTAGAACTTGATAGGGAGGAAGTGCTGGTAAATTTAAGACTGATATAATTATGTAAGGTATCTGTGATCCAGGGCCATAATGGAACTTTTATGTATGTTAGTGAGAGGTCACTTACCAGCTGAAATTAGCATCTCTATTTCAACACCATGTTTAAAACCTTAAATCACACTAGATTTTTGTTATTTTAAGAGTTGCCTTAAATATTTGCGTGCACACAGATTTCTAACTTGAAAGATGCTTTTAAACTTTGTACTACACATTGCATCTCTGAGAACATGTCTGGTTTTGGAAGCAGAAATGAATGAATAATTAACACAGTCTTTAGGGTTCTAATTTTTACAACAAATTTTTAAGAATCTAGGCCTTTTGCATCCTATATCCACATGATGTCTCTGTCTTTAGCACATGAAGTGTTTTTGAAATCTGAAAAGCATCTGGAACTGCAAGCTGCTAAAAAAGCACTTTGTCACATAGCAGGTGCAGGTGAACTAAAGGTCAAAATCTGCTTGAGGTGCACTGCACTTTGCTATGATTTGATGTAGATACAAGCAAATACATTTGGGCAGAATCTAGTATATGATCAAATGAACATGGGCTGACTGCTTTTGCACTTCATATAATCTCTTTTGAAGTTCAAAAACCTTAATAAACTTTTTTCCCCTTTTGAGAACTTGGTGTTCTCATAGTGTTTATTTGTTCTTCTGAACCCACCTTTTTGACTCCAGTTTTGTTATTCCCAGAACCAAAATCGGTAAATCACTGCAACAAGTTATTAATTTTGTCTATTTGTCTGACAAATGTATGAGTTTTGGCTTGTTTAGATCTTTTTAGGTTAGATGTAATTTGATTAAAATCAGGTTTTCTGAAACAGACAATGGCTTTAAATTTTGAATGAAAATATTACTGAGACAGGATTAACCTCACAATTTTAGAACTAAAACCATAAAAATACTATGACAGGCAGATACATCTTGATGTGGTATTTGGGGGATGATCTCGGCCAACCTCTTTCCCAAAGAAGATCTGAGCCAGATTTCCCTTTGTCTTTTTGGGCTAAGCTTTGAGGTTTGTAAGGGCAAGATTTCACCCCATCTCTGGAGAAGCTGGTCCATGTTTAATCACTCACAGTGTAAAGAGGTTTTTCTTTACAGAAACCCAGCATGAACTAGGTTAGAAAAGACCTTTGAGATCATCAAGTTCAACATACAACCTAATATCTCCACACCAAACTAAACCATGGCACCAAGTGCTATATCCAAGTGTCTTTTTTTTATATTTAATTGAAATTATTGTTCTGTCGCCATGTGCCTATTGCATTGTCTTATACATGTCAGTTAGGAAACTGGCATCTAATAGCTGGTTTTCAAGTTTAAACTGCTCATTCTAAATTCCTCCCATTTCTCTGACTGCTATTGAAATACAGGTTAGTTTTAAATAACTCTTTTTAGTAGCATAGTTTTAAATTAAGATGAATACTAATGCTTCACTGGGTTTGGAAATCCACATTTATTTCTATCTTTATATCTTTTTACATATTTATTTCTTTTATAAATCAAACATCAGTGTTAAAAGAAAATATTGAGTAACACTTTTATATTTGCATATGGATTCTTTAAATTATTTTATTGAATTTCTCTCTTTTGAATGTGAGCGTTCTGATTCTATTTGTATATGATCTGTCAATGTCTTGTCTATTGTTTGTGAGGGGTCAAATTAATGATTAAAAACTCTGGAGCTTAGAAGGGGAGTTTTGTCATAAGGTTTAAAAAACCTTTAACAAAGTTACTAAATAAGTAAAAATATGTCAGTTTTCCATTTCTGGGTATTAGAAGACTGAAATTCTTTAATAAAGGACCTTCGTTGTCAAGAAGCATGAAAAATTTTGGAAGGGATTTGTTTTAGTTGGGAGAACCTAAAAAGATCTATTTTGATGATGGTGAAGAAGTAGCCATCCAATTCTCATGTCTTCAGTTGGAAAATTGGATTGTCACAGTCATTGTGGCATAGATAAATTATCAGTGATGCACTGGCAGTCAGTGAGGGCATTTATGGGATGGCAGGTGATTCTATTCACTTCAGCCCAAAAAGCACCTCTTATTAGCTGTAATAAGAAAAAGGGATAGTTTATATTAATTTGATATTTTTTATTCTCTTATATGTTTTCTTTAAAACTTCTGAAAATAAAGAGCATATTACAGAGCAGGAAATATGAAATATCTGAACTAATTGAAGAAGATTAAAAGAAAAAAGTGACTTTTGATGGTTCTTGTCATACAATAGATTCAATTTTCCAATGCTTTCATTCAGTATGTCCTAAATATGTCAAATCCAGACAGCTTATTTAAATTCTGTTTTTTTGGTCTGCTGTTTTCTAGTCTTCCTAGTATATTGGCCAAGATGAACCTAAAATAGATTATAGGAAACATCTAAAAGGTGTTATAGGAATGCATCTTCAAAATCACTCTACTTATCATACTAAAAGAAGTGATGAAGGATTCATTGTCACAGTAAACTAACTGGTCTCTCAGCACATCCTGTATTTCTAGGAAACACCAGTAATTTATTTTCTTATTGTATCTGCTTTCACTTTAAGTTATTATTTTTTGAAAAAAACTCTCTATTGCCATACATCCACAAAAGTGCTGCCCCTCTGTTGATACCCTCTGTAAAGATGTTTCATGGTCACAATACATAATATACACCCCTGCTTTTGAGACATGAATTATATAAGGGTTCTTTTTTATTTTTTTTTTTTGGTGAAAGGTTTATGAAATGGGACATCTGATACTTTAAGTGCACTAGCAACAGATTTTATGTATCCCAAGAATACTCTTTCTTAATAAATTACTCATTCAAGGTAAATCATGGGAGACCAATGTTAATGCTTTTATAGGATTTAAAGGCAGACAGGATGCAAAAGATATATGATTATTTACATAATCTGAGTTTAAACAGGGTGACAGTATTTATATGCACTCAGATTATAAATTTGTATTTCTGTGTGGCTAAGAGTGGAATAAATTTTGTTTAAAGAATACAAGAGGTATATTTCAGCATTTCATTTTAGCTGAACTTTTACATTTTTAAAAATATTTTTTAACTCCTCTCTTGAGTTTACCTAAAAAGAGGGAGAGGAAAAGTTTGCTTTTGATTAAAAGAGTAAAACAAATTTATTTAGTGTTATTTGCCCTGTCTTCCTGTAGGTTTAGTGGAATATCCAAAGAAAAACAATAGAGGAAATGAAAAATAGAAGAATGGTTAGAAGTGCAATCGTTGCTGGTAGAGCCTCTGCATTCTTCCTTAAAAGTTAGCATGGGCAAAAACCTGGCTTCAGTTTTCTCCTCCACCATAGGAAAGATGAGTCTTTGACATCTTAAGCATACATTCTCCTGCCTGATCTCACATTTTCCTTCTGATTTTCCAGTTCAGTAATTGTTGCTCTTGTAGCCCTTTGGGAAAAAATGAAATTGATTCCAAGAAAACTATCTGGAGAAAAATATCTGAAGTTCTCAGTAATTGTGATGATACCTAACCTGCAATGTTACAGACCTAAATTTTCTTCAAAACTTATTTCAGGATGGTATGTTGGACTATTTGAGAAAAAATCAAGTTAAAAGAAAATTCTAGCAATGCAACAAAGTTGCAGGAAACTTAGAAGTGATGAATTTTTCAGATTCTCCTTTGATGCAATATTCTGCTTCAGATTTCTCCCTATGCACTGCACTCAGGTTTGGTAGCTGATATAAGAAGCAGGGGGAAAAAGTACACTGAATATCCAGCTTTGGCTGGATATAGTTTCATAACCATAAATATAGTTTCATACTTTCTTTTTCTTTGTTTTCAGATTTATTTAAAATATTTATTTAAAATATAGCTAGAGAGAAGTGTTAACAATGCAGAAATAAATATATAGCTAGAATATCAGTCAAAAAGAACATCAGACTAGATAAGAATATCAGATTAGAGAAGCATTTAATTCTACTGAAGTAATTAAAGCAGTGTTTTTGTTTCTATTTTCAATCTAACTTGGATGACATTTTGTTCTTTCCAAGAGCAGGTTTACTGAAAGTAGTCTTGATCCATCTGCAAGGAAGGAATAACATTGATGGGAGTAGATAGATTCAACTGTTCAACGCTTGCTGGAGCTTGGTGGCTCCAAGGTTGGTGTCATCAGAAAAACGTTGGGATTTTGACCATGGGATGATCTATTGACAGCTGAAAAAATGCATCTTTTTTATAGGAGGAAAAAAGTTGTAGCAAAGGAGATAGAGAGGCTCTTTGAGCTTTAAAATATCTTGGAAGGAGCAAAGAGAAGAAACTGTTACTAGCAAACAGAAAGCTGAGCATGAACCAACCTTGCCAGGCAGGAGGCCAGCCTGGGGTGTCCTGGGGGCATCAGGCGCTGGGCAAGGGAGGGGATTGTCCTGCTCTGCTCTGCACTGGGGCAGCCTCACCTCAAGTACTGGGGACAGTTTTGGGTGCCACAGCATAAGAAAGACATTAAAGTATTCTAGAGCATCCAGAGAAGGGTTACAAAGACAGTGAAGGGCCTTGAGGGGAAGCTGTTTGAGGAATGTCTGAAGTCACTTGGCCTGTTCAGTCTGGAGAAGAGGAGACTGAGGGAAGACCTCAGTCTGTAACTTTCTCATGAGGGGAAGAGGAGTAATAGGTCCTCTGGTGACCAGAGCAGACCAGGAAGGAATGGCCTGAATTGTGTCAGGCGAGGTTTAGGCTAGATATTAGAAAAAGGCTCTTCACCCAGAGGTTTTTTAGCCACTGGAACTGGCTCTCCAGGACTGTGCTCACAGTACCATGACTGACAGAGTTCAAGAAGTGTTTGGACAATGCTCTTGTGCACATGGTGTGAGGCCTAGAGCCTGTGCAGGGCTGGGAGTTGGACTTACTGATCCTTGTGGGTCCCTTCCCACTCAGCAAATTCTGCAATTCTGTCTTTGAATTCTCTGTTGTGCTACAGCTATCCAAGTAAATGCAACATTTCTGGATGCATTTCTAAATAATGGAATTGTCACGGCCGTAATTGTGTTTAATGTTTTATACAAAATTAAGTTGGAAACCCCTACTTCAGAATAAAAGCACTTTAAATTTAATTTGCTTTCTTTACTGATTAAATTTCAAAATAATTAAATAAAAAGATAAATTAAAATTCAGTTGAACACTGATTCTATAATTCTGTGAAAGGCAATCCCTAGATTCTACACCACACAACCCTTTGAATGCACAGAAAATCAGCTTTCAGTGTTCAGTTACCTTATTAATTTTGTACACTGGGAAAATGCAAACAATGGGATTGTCTAGCTCTGTTGCTACTTTTGTGGGGTTGGTGGGAGAAGCTTTTGGAAATATTTCTAAAATGCCCAGTTATCAATGATCATTGTTTAAAGTTTAGATTTTAAAACTGCTTAAAGGTTGGTGGGAGAAGCTTTTGGAAATATTTCTAAAATGCCCAGTTATCAATGATCATTGTTTAAAGTTTAGATTTTAAAACTGCTTAAAGGTTTTGTTAGTTAGGTTGACAAATAATATTTTTAGTACAGACTGGGCTTAAGTTAGCAAAAGCAATAAAAACTTGCAAATACAAGATTGGAAAACAATTAGAACTTTTGGTGGATATGTTACATATATACATATATACATATATATACATATATATATATAATGGACATTTTACAGTTTATTCTTTAAGCTAAAATTAAATGGATATGATTTGTGAAAGTCAGCAGTTCTGCTAATCTTTCTATACAGTGTCAAAACTCAAAATGCAAACATCTATTACTCACTGAAGTAAATGGTAAAAGCTGTGGCTTCATGAATTAGCAGTTAGGTCCATAAATAATTTTTTTTAGTAGAATCAATAAAAACTTGCAAATAAGAGATTGTTCAGGAATCCTAAAATACTGAGACACTGCAACTGAATGCTTAGCAGATGTCATTATTGCCTTGAACTATTAACAGCCATGAATTAATATCTTCCTTTCCTTTGAATAATTACAAAAACAACAGAAAGAGCAATATATGCAATTGTGTATTTTTAGCCTGTCAATCAGGATATTTTTTGAACACATTAATTAAATTAAATGTTCTTTATGCTGATAAGATCAACTATAATTTTACATATCCAATATATTTTATAATCTACACCATCTTTATACTTGTCCATCATAGACAATAACTGTGGAAATAGAAATAATATTTTTTCGAAGAACATGAGAAAATTTAAAGCAAAGCTACCTAACAAATTTTATTAGTACCCATTTGCTCTAAGTTATCAGACCCACACCTCTGCAGTCTTTTTATAACATGTATACCAGTTGTTACTATTGTTGTGGTGGTGAGTCTTCATTATTAAAACATTTGTAAGAGTTGCAGTTCTCCTTCTCAACATCACTTTTAGCTTTCATTCCATTTCCCACTACTTGAATGCAGAAATTTTTCAGAATGTTTTTATCTTTCATTATTGGAGATGGCTTGATTCCATGGAAACTGTTGAAGTTTGTATATATATGTGAAAATCATTTCATACTTGCCCTCTTGCCAGCCATTCATGTGAGCAGGGGGTGGCCAGAGATTCATTTGGAGGTGATTTAAAGGAGCTGATCAAGCAGTGCTCACCCTCTTGGGGAATGAGATATTACCAGGATAATTCCTGAACTAATTCATTCCTTTGATTATCACCCCCTGTTGGTTGGCATTGATGAGACTGACAAGAAGGGCTCCAGGATGATTAAATAGGACTTCACGACTTCAAGGCTCTGTGTTGATCGGCTGATGGCACAGTAGCACAGGTAGTGTTCTCTGTTCTTCTGGCAGCAAGGATGAATGGTGAAAGGAACAGGAAAACCCATGTTGTCAGTAAGTCACTTTAGGGCTGGTGCCATCAGTGGAGTTTTGGTTTCTTTGATTCAGAAAATCAGAAGTTTTAGGTTTTCTGCATTCTTTGTTCTGTGCCATTCTTCTGTGTATACATTCCATTGTTCTGATGTACTATAATTCATGTTAAAATTGAAAACATAAATTTGTGCGAATATTCCTCTGATATCTGAACTTTATTGAGATATTTAATTAAGAATGAAAACAATGTTTAAAAGATGCTCTAATCACTTCACTTCTAAGTATCTCTTCTTAATTCCTGTTTTTTTTGTTAATGTAGCCAGCAAAAGAAAGCAGATAGAGCTATTGTTAGATTCTTAAATTATTTGTAATACTGGATAATTTAAACCCCTTGATCTTTCATCTTAGTGGTACCCAGTTATGTTCCAGTAATAATATTGTGAATTTTAACTCTAAATATCTCATTGATTATAAAAACATATTAGAAATAAAAGATTATCATACAATGAGATCTGCATCCCACTGTGCAACATATTTAACAAATTTCATGAGCATATGTTATAGGGATAAAATCAAAAGGCTAAGGAATGTTTGAACAAATGAGTATCACTAATTATGTCTGAGGATAAAGCATTTTTTGTAGGATTTTTTGTTTGTATTGTATCCAGTGACCACTTAATACAAAATTAGGACTAATCCAGGATAATGGGACTTCTGTTTACAATTGAAAGTAATCTTCACAGGATAAAAGTGTGTGAACCTCTTTACTCTTCAGTTTTGCCCATCTTGTATTTCTGCTACATTGAGACACATTCTCAGGTATGAAAACTGAGGTATTAAAAAAGCACTAAGTATTCCTTATGTTGTCCTCAGCAAAATGCAACAGAGAATCCTGTCAAAATGAACTTCTTTCCAGAGAGTATAACTGAGTCAAACAAAAGAACTCATGACTTCAAAAAGACCCTGTTCCACCAAAGCAAAGAGGCATACATTTCCTGCCTTCACTGGCTTGGGGGGAATCAACTCCACATCCATTGCCTTATCTCTCTGAAATACACTTACTAAGAAAAAATTGACTCCCCTGAATCTTGTTTGTGACAGATAATCTATACCTGACACAATCTGAGTTTACTCTCCAAAGCCAATATATATTTTACAGAAAATGGAATCAGACAACTAAAAAACTATAGCATTTCTATTTTGAGCCCTGGGTAACTCCTAAGCAGGGAAGTAAAAATTTCATTTAAAAGTAGCAGAGAAAGGAAAGAAATATATACAGCTTGCAGCTTGGGAGTCAATACAATATGCCATGTTTTCCAAATGTTTTCCTTTAGTTCTGATGCAGAATCTTACACTTTAGTGGATAAACTTTTCATGAAGTTTCAATTCAATATGTGTGTTATTTGAATTGTTCCAGATTGAAGGGACCTATAATGATAATTTAGTCTACTTACTCGACCACTACAGCACTGCCCAAGTTTAAAGCATGTTATAACAGCATTGTGCAGCATCACATTGGAGTAAAATGTAGCATAGGAAGTTATAGATACATTATTAAACACAGTTACAAGCAGATACAGAAGAGGAAAAAAAATCACAGGAAAACATTGCAAACCCTATATTTTTCATATAAAAAATGGAAAAAGCTTAGCTATTTTAGAGAGCCATACCACAATATATAGCCATGGGGCTTCAGTTACAAGAGGTTTTACATATTCTCTTATCCAGTGTTGGATATAACATTAAATCAACCTTTGAGTAGTATTTTATTTTTAAAGTGATTTTAAAGTTTTTAATTGGTCAGTGGACTAAATGATGACAAGCAAAGAATGTAAATATGAATCAAAAATGATAATTCTTTGAATGCTTGATCTCAATTTTAGTTTTAAGGTTCTTGAAAGTATAACAGCATGTGAAATCTTTGCTTGATCTGGAGGCTACTAAATTAGGATTTTCCCAATTAACTATCTCAGCATTAGCTGTGAGGAAAACTGAAAGTCTGAGTCTGGGCTGTGTAAAATTAAGAAGCATTCCTCATGCATTTTAAGCATGTTTAATATTTATTATAACTGCAATAGAAGACTCTCTAGAAGACAGTCAGTGCCAGTATCAAAGAACATGCACTTCTGTATCAAGGACACTACTGAACTAAATTTAAATTCACTGTATTTGTTACACTGTGGTAAGTGTGCTGATGTCTTTCTATGGCTTTATTCCTGTCACCAAGTAGCTATGTGAGAATGCAGAAACAAAGTACATTAAAGTGGTTTCTAAAACAAAGAATCAAAGTGGAATGGAATGCAAAATGGCATTTGCTTTTACTGTAAATAATCCTCATTCTACTTGGAGTCTGCATTCATCGGCAATGTTGTAGCATGATCAAGAAAACCTAAGAGAGTGGGCTCTTAGAGAAATTATTTTTATGGGATGGGTTTCTGAGCTATACTAGAATATCATTAAGCTCTACACACTTCTCTTAATGGTAATTCAATTTTACTTTGTTAGAAATAGATCTCAATTATGAAGCTTATGCAGTACTTGTATAGCTCTTAGAAAACCTCTGTGTAACAAGAACAATCAAAGACCTATTCTATGAGAGGAGAAAGAGGATAAAACAGAAAACAAAAATCTGTCATAAATTGGTTACATACAGAATAAATGGTGATAAAGCTGAATCCTTTATTCTTACTGTTTGAACTGAGACAAAATGCAATTTCATCCAATTACAGAAAATCATTGGCACTGTATTGTAAAGAAAATTGCTACCAATGTAAATCCCTAAAGACTGCATCATTATTTAATTGAAAATGTACAATAGAACTTTTTAAAGTGATCAGCAGTGACTGTGCTTTCTTACCTTGTTTTATATTCAAAAGCCATAAAAAAGAATGAATGTCTTGTATTTAGGAACATAGTAAAATTAGTGAATGTAGGGGGGTTTTTTTCTGATATATTACTATGCAGTAGTAATTCAGTGAAAGAGGGTACTAGTGTGTGTCCCCTTGCCCCTCCATCCCCATCTTTTTCTGGTTACATATACAGTGAAATGGTAGGAAATGTATGTTTTATATGGGGAGATAAGTTGATGAGTTGCCTAGCAACAACATCTGTGTCATTTTCCCTTCAGTATGTAGTATGTATCCGTGTCTAGAATGCTATTTATCTTCATTAGACCTAAGCAATTTAGGCTGTCAAGTCTCTGGTGACCATTAGGTATCTGATAGCCATATATTTTGGGGTCAATCAGATGCACTTGCAAGCAAAACAGAAACAGCATAAATCCTCTATCCTATATTTCCAAATTACGGCATTATTAACATTGGAGTATTGCCTCCCACTTCATTGGTCCCTATTTTTATTGGTGTCCATTCAGTAAGCTGTGAGAACAGAAAGTGAAGACCAAGCCTCTATTATCAATTTTTTTATTAAAATAGTGTCATTGTCCTAACTATGACTGTCTTACCACAGCCACATCTCTTGCATTTCAGAAAAATTCTTTTTTTCATTGTATCACCCATTAAATCTGAAAAACCCATTAAAGTCACTAAAGGCAGCTTTGGATCATTATGTACACAATTTCACCTTATTTGAAAAAGAAAATAAGCCAATTAACAATACTGAAAAAAAACCAAATAAAAACCCACAACACCCCCCCCCCAAAAAAAAACCCCCAAGCACCCACACACCAAAAAACCACAAATACTTCAAAACTACAACACCCTAAATATGTCTCCTTATGTTTACATTAAAACACATGTATGTATACCAGTATATCTACAATTATGTTTACATGCACAGATGTATTTGCATATGTACATAAACCGCATTGATATTTCTGCCTCAAAAATGTGCTGCAGCTGCAGTACAGATATTAGCAATTATGCCACAATCATCTTACAAGGATTTATTCCTCTCCAGAAAAAAGTCCATGCCATTGATAAGGTTTCTGAGGTGATGTAGAGTACAGTAACTCTCATTATCCTAAGATTTAATGAGGGCCGTACACAAATGTTTACATTTTAGGGCGTTTCTTATGCTTTCACCACTTATATGTAGCTTACAAAACCTTAGTGCGTCAGATTTTTAAGCAGCAGTGCTTCTAACTAGGACATATGTCAAAGGATATAGAGAAATACTAAGATACTGAGACCTTCTTAGATGGGGAGGGAAAAACCAGTTTATTCTAATTTAACCTGACTCTTTTATCCCTATTGAATATAATTCTGACAAAAGAGAAAATCTGGATAAAAATATCAATGCTAACCATTTAAATTCTGCTGACATATGTGTGAAAATGAGTTATTTTTCTTTATTTTTTCAAAGTGTTAGGTGAAGTGTCACAACAGGTAAACTGGAAACTGGAAGCTCCATTCTTGAAAATAACCTCATCTTACTTGCACATACTCTGCTTACTGAACGTATTGAATAGCATGGCTGTGTGCTTAGATTAAATATCTACATCCATCCATCCATATATTTAAATTAATCTCCTATTTAAGCAAATGGAAATTTAATGTATGGATTTCCTTTATTGTAGGGATTCATCTTATCTTTCATGACTAGTGAGAATCATTATGCTGACCTGGTAATACAGAACTGTGACCAAATATTGAACTTCTTTTATTATTATTATTATTATTATTATTATTATTATTATTATTATTATTATTACTATTACCCAGTTGGTATCTTAGACAAACAATTGATGGCTTTTATTAACAATGATAAGATTGTGGAAGGATTAGCCAAATGGATTTTTACTTCATCTTTCGTTGCTGTGATTGTTTTTTCATTGATTATTTGTAAATAAGGATCAGAGTATTCTTTCAAATCCTTAAATTGAAAACTTGGAAAAAACCCAAAAACCCAAAAAACAAAGAGCAGCTAATCAGATTACACAGTAACTGTTGTTCTTAAGAAGATTATGGTTCAAATTCCTAGCTGAATATGCAAATAGAATATGGAATTTTGTTTCTATAACTTTATATTGCACTGAATACTAGGAAACAATTTCTTGACATTAGATGGATAGCCTTTAGAAGTTCCTTGGTATTGACCTGTGACAGGTCAAGAAAGGGCTTTAACAAACACACTCATTTTGTAGTAAGAAAATCTCTAGCCTGAGTCTGAGGTTTGCATTACTCTGACTTCTGGCTTTGATTTAAAAACATAATCAAGTTACAAAGCAGAGAGAGACTTACAGTTTTCATTTTAAAATGGGATTACAGAAAATTAAAAGAGTTATATAAAAAATCTATACTATTTATATTAAACAGTATGTAACACTTAAAACAACATAATTTAGACTAGAATAGTTGATCGTGTGATGGCTGGCATAATTTTATTATAGAAATAAATCATATTAACAAAATTGCAGATTAATTTTGTCTTTATGTCTCTTCATTTCACATTTTTGTCAAAATTCTGGGCAATATTTGTGAATCAGGTATTGATTATTGATTATTGACTGCAGTATTGCTGAGTATAGTATATTCAGTGACTTGAGTAACAAGTTTTATTGATAAGTATATTTAATTGTGCATGCTAAGGAATATTTGTGCACATGAGTGATCAGAGTGTTCACTCCTTTGCAAAAAAAAAAAAATACAAACCAATTTTTTTTCTTAAACTCTATGTTTAAATTTTTTTCTTAAGCTCCAGTTTTATGGGAACGCTTGTGTTCTCACCCATGTGTGACTATGAGCTCTGATCCATGGGACACTGAGCTCAATATCCGTGGCTGAATGTAGATACCTAGTAACATCTAAATGCATTGCCTGGTCTGAACTCCACTGGTTATTACTGAAGAACAAAAATCTTCTCTGGATGTCATACATCCAGCCCAACATGAATGTCTGTGATAATTTAAGGTCCTTAATACAGTATCTAAAATAATACGTTTTACTCCTTCATTTTTTTGTTAACAAATATTTTATAACCTTTTTGTGTTCATAAAAATTTAATGTTAAGGAAGAAAATACTATTTATGACATTTTTCAGCTAAGGAATTAAAGAAAAACCCTAAAACTACAGTTAGCTGCAGGATTTATGATTATTTGTGACTTTCACTTTACATGAGCTAAGCTATTTGTTGGCTGCCATTCTTACTCAGCAACAAATAAGCTGTACCCATGGTATCCTACTTTTTTATACTTGGGATGCCATAAAAAGAGAATTTCAGTATGCTATCCAGATGGATGTTGTGTTTGATTAACAGAGGTCTGATGGGATGAATAAAACCAAGATTGTAGGAAATAACAGAAAGGATACAGATGTATAAATATTCTTTCCTTTTCCCTTATTTAGCAATGAGTTAACATGGCTGTTCCACTGAACCATCACTCTTATAGTAGCTGTTGATGCTAAAAAGAAATAAAACAAAGCAAGCCCTGGATCTCTCCCTAAGCAAACATATGAAATTAGGGTAGGTCAACTAGAGAAATCATTGTATAGAAACTTAGGATATGAATTTCAAAATACCTCACTCAGGGGCATTTTACACTTGCTAATACAAAATTACTGTCATGTTAGCTGTACAGTTACCTCCTTATATGAACAGTGTTTCAGTGATTTGCTTTTCTTTTACTATTGTTCATTGTGTTGCTTCTACAATGTTATAGCATAAAGACACTATTTTTTTCTTTCAAACAGAGTAATTAAAAGCACTGTTTCAAGACTGATTTATCAAATTAATGAGGGAAATGGCTTTGCTCTAAAATCAGGTTGGGTACAGTAAAAAAGACAGCATAAATGAAACAGATAGTAGTCTACTGAATTATAACTAAATCAAGATAGCTTTTCTGCAAAGTGTATTTTGTTGCAATAGTTCATGGATTATATGTGGTATTGTCTAAATTTCTGTTGGAAGGAAGAAAATTAGGGTTAAGATAATACGAGAGAGTATTAGATAAAAATAGTTCAGTTAAGGAAATTTCAAGCAAAAGTCTTGGATTAAGAAAGGAGAAACAAAGTCTGGGTGAGATAAGGTAAAGAAGGGGTTCATTAAGTAAGCCTATGGTTGACACACGTGAAAGGAAAAAGGCACAAAGGAATAGTAAGCAGAAAACTGAAACTGTTAAGTCTGATCCTTTGGCATCCAGAAGGTATAACTTGTTAATGGGATATAAGAAAATACCTATAGAAACAGAGAAAAATGGTGCTTCCTTTGTTTTTCAAGTTAGCCAATGATACATGTCAGTGTTTGCATAACAGATTGAAATACTAATAGACTATATGTCTGTTAGGTATGAGTAATTAGAAAGCAACAAAAAACTGTGGAGAGGTTGTGAAACAGGAATAATAATTGGGTGGATGGTCATGGGGAAGCTACTTAGTTGTTCATGAAGAGACAGGTGCAACCATCTCCTCTGCTGAACAAAAATTTATTTTCCTTTTGTGGTTTTGTGTTGAGCATTATTGTAAGAGGATGAAGTCAAAACAGCAGATGGATAATCTAGAATTCAGTAAAGAAGGCTATAAAATTAGGTTATAGGTGAAAGCATCTGCTTTGCTGTGGTTGTCTGATAATCATGGGTTTTGTCAATGCAAAAGGGAGTAATAAGTAATTGGTGCAGTGTTAAATAAGAACACAGGGAGACATAAACGTATTAGACATCAGGGGATGACAGAAATAATGACAGAGTCCAGAAGTCCAGAGTTAGTTATTGGTAGACCTTTACAAAATCCCAGGTTTAGATTTAGAGCTCTGTGGTCTTTGCAACTAATAAGAAAGGGAAAATAAAATGAACTTGAAGATTTGGGAATTTTTAGGCAGTCTGTGAAGGCCTGCAAATTTTTAAGGGACTGTTTAAGGGAAAGGGATCAGTATACAAAAGTTGCCCATTTAATGTAAAACACTGTATGTTGGTATATTTGTCTGCAAATATACCAAGTCCTGCAGCTGATCATCTCTGTTATCTTCTGAAATCCTTTCTTAACTCTCTTTCCATGTAATCTCATCTGTTGTGTGCAAGTGAGCACTGCAAAAACTAGTGCCAGCTACTGGTGAAGTTATAGTGTGAGGTGATCTGATGTCATCAACCAGGATCCACCCAGAGTGCAGGCATCCCAGGGGCGTCAGCTGCCAGAGGTAGGCGGGGTCTCAGTGGCAGCAACTGAATTGGTCTGACAATCTGTCAGAGGGGAGACAAAAATCCATGTCCCATAAAAACAGCTGCTAGGAAATGCTGTCTTGACTGGGATGAGTGAGGGCTTCAGCACTGACTCTAGAAGTGCAACTGTGTCTCACAGCACCTGTGCCTGGTGCTGACTGTTGAAGTGGAAACTTATCTTGCTTTCTCTAAACGGGTATATTGTGCATTTTGCTAGCAAACCTCAAGCAGGACGAGCTGGGAGTAGTCCCAAGCTCCAGGCTAGGGTATCAGGTAGTGGACCTGTCTGTGTAAACCTGCTTTTAGGTAAGTCTTGATAGTGGTCTTACCTCAGGTTTTCTGGTGTTTTTGTACCCTGAGAGTTGATGATAGAGTTTGAAAGAGAGCCGAGGCCAGGCAACTGCTTTGAAGAGTTGTTTATTCTTTTCTTATCTCTAGAAGTTCTCTCAGTCTGGCATGATGTTCCCAGGAAGCCAGAAAAGCAGAATCTGACCCTCCTACAATGTAATCTAAACTATGTTAACAATGTTTTCCTTTAAGTACCAATAACTATGACACAAGTCAGACAATGAAATCTTACCATAACCCAATCAAGAAAAGGCCACCACCACTGCAAAGATGGAGGGGAAGAAGAAGCAGGAAAAGGATGATAGACATACCCAAAGTCCTCCATCTTTGCCCCATTCTACCTATGTAGTAAAATCTAAAAATTCTATTTTCTACCCTGTGACCTAGCAAAAATCATACCAATCAAATCCATGTGAACTGCATCTCCTCTTTTAGATGTGGCAGCTTTTTCCAGGGTGTTAGATCAAAGGAACAGGGTTTTTTTGGCTCTTTTGGCTCTGTCCCAAGACCCCCGAGGTCCTGAACCTCCAGGGACCCCCAAAGGGGTAACCCTGTCTCCCACAGACTTGTATGTTAAGGGAGCTTCCCTGTCCAGCTGTCCAGAAGCCACTCTGGCAGTCACACTGGCACCACCTGAGCTGGAACTGAGGCCCTCTCACATCTGTACCTCTCACACTCATACAGTCACACCAGCTGTCCTCACCAGCTTGGCACCAGCTTTCCATAGCAGAGTGTCAGATATCTTGATCTCCTTAAAATACTTTAATCTTGGTGCAATAACTGAATACAAAATGAAAGCCTAAGCTGGTATCTCCAAACAAAGGAGCCCCTGTATTTTTTTTCCCTCACAGTCTAAGCCTGTTAAAATCCAGCTCCATGTCTCGGTCTGGTCACCTGACTTTTTCCATCAGTTGCCATCTTCCACTCTGACAATTCTTTTCAATAACTGGAAGACTTCCCAAATTTGTTGTTATGTGTTATTTCTCCAAGACATATGCAATAATTCTATGCCATATTGCAATATGACCTACACTGAGTTTTTTAGAAGTGATTTACTAATAAATCTCTCAGGAGGCTAGAAGTATGTAAACTTTAGTCTTATGCTTGAGAGTACACTTAATGCAGTTGTTAATGAATCAATAAGACACAGTCTCATGTGTCTTAATTCCAATTAAAATGTTGGAACTATGTGAGATGAAGCTGATGTCTAGATAGATAATTATATTTAATCATCTGTGTCTACATGCATAAATAAATCCACAACATTCTAGTTGGTTGAGTGAGATGTGCTGTTTTGTCTTCATGTCCAGTAAGCTTTGAGATTTAAGAATTTCTTCCCTTCCATCAGGGATCTGAATACAGAATACAAAAAGCTTCCTATACAGAAGTAAAACTAACAAAATTTGCCTTAAATAATATAGAACATTCACAGTTTTTAAGAAAATGTACCAGTGATGTACAGAAATACAGCCATCATCTCTGAATTATCTGTGCATATTTTCTCTTATTACCTGTAATTCTTGTTATGATAATTTTTGAGGATTTTGAAAAATTATTTATAATATAGACAAATCTGTATATTCCATCAGCTTTGCTAAAACCCTACAAGTGAGTTTGGGATTAAATGTCCATAAATCTTTTCTGTGTGCACTACTTTTGCAGAATGAATTTGAAGAGTGTGAAAAGATTTTTGATGTTTCAGAAAAGTACAGCCAATTCAATAGGAAAATGTTAAATTTTCTCAATTTTCAAGATTATAAAGGAAGCTATATTCTATTTTAGGCTTCAAAAATTGGTCATTAGGGAACTATATACTCTGTTAGAAAGCAGATGTTCTTTGTAGGCAGGCAATAATCTTGCTCTGTGAAGAGAAGTAGCCTCCTTTGCAAAACAGTTTGAAGACCAAATACTCTTCGCATTGTTGACTAATGAGTCTAGGTACCTAATATTCCCACAGGGTATGCCTAGAGTTAATTAATGAAAAACATTAAGCACAAGAGTCTGTCCAAAGTGGTGGTTGACCCCAAGCTGAAAAGCAGGCATTTCCTTACTTGGAAAGCAGAAGCAATTCTCAAAAAAGTGAATATCTCATAAAATAATTTCAAAGCACCTGCTCTGTAGTTGTTTTTCTCCAATTTTTGTGGCTAGTTCTGTTTCCATCTACCAATTTGCTGGCAGCTTTGGGGAAGAACAGAAAAAAATTACACTTTTTTTATTTATTTGTGATCTAAATATAACCAATGTGTTTTAAATACTAAAATTAAATTAAAAATTAAAAATAATGCCAAATATAAGAAAAGGACAGATGTCAAGTTTATTAATGGACAAAATAAAATACCTAAAATCAGAATGTTGTAGTGTCTCTAAATAGATATATTTAAAGTTGAACATTTTTCTTGTTAATTATAATCTTTCTTGGCATCTACACAAGTATTATTATTATTGACATTTTTCACTTCCCTTCCTCCATGCAACTAGCTAAAATTATTGGCTCAGTAGAATTTTTGAAATTACATCCTTCTTTGGCCATTAGAAAGCTGAACAGAAAAGACAGTACTGCAAATAGACAAGTAATACCTGTAGGTGATCCCTCTGTTATAAAAATTCCCTCCATTTTGCAGTTAAGCAATAAAGAAATTATTTTATATTCATAAAAATCATATTTTGCTTCAAATTTTACCATGGTAGAGACAACACTTTTCCTAACATATAAACTAGGAGTATAGTTATTACTTAAGTAATAAAAAAAGAGTTTGTCAGGTAATTAACTGAAATTATAATAAGACTTTCTAAAGATTCACAGAGATGCATCATAAAGCACAGNGTGCCTCGCAGACGCCGCCGAATTCCAGAGCCTGGAGGAAACTCAGGCTTCGTTGGGCGCCAGATCTGCTGCTGTGCCGGCCGAGCGGCGAGTCCCTTCCCGGGTAACGCACGCCGCAGCGCAAAAGCCGTGTGTCCGGGCAGGGTGGGGTCTCTGAGGGCCCCCAGGCTACTCGAGCCAGCAGACGGCTATGGTCACTCTAGTAAAGAGGGAGTCTCTCACAGGGGGCTTCAAGGAATCTTTATTGCTCCTAAAGCCTGACTGCCAGAGCGCGGGTCTGCTCAATGCAGGGGCTTATACCCGGAGCCGGCAACCAATCACAGTACAGGAATTTCCTGACGGACACATGCTATCCAGCAATCGCAGGGAGAGATGGTGAGAGCCTGCTTCTGCCTGCCAATCTCCTTCGATCCCGGGCAGAAGCCTCTGGAACATCGGGCGGGTTTTGAGGTGACAGACAGCGAACCCGGAGAGGGGCGCACGGGGTTTACAGCTGCGGCGGCAGGGGGACAAGGAGGGGGACCCGGCCTGGAGGCAGGGAGAGATCTGGGAAAGTACCACCGCGGAGGGACAGGGCGGAGGAAGGAGGAGGGCCAGCCCTAGCCACGGGAACATAAATCCCAACACCCCAGGACACCCAGATTTGTTGTAAATATAGTGTTCCAAGTAAAAATAGATTTTTATACATCTTGGTGGTGAAATAAGACATCTGTGGATCCATTTTTAATCAATCTTACATTTTTAAATTACTTTAAGTTTCTGTTGGACTTCACAACTAATAGAAGATAGGACCATTAGAAATAATGAGGGATAAAGGAGACAGTGATAAAAAAACCTGTTCTGCTTTCTGTTTCCAATTAGGAAATACATAACCCCATACCTAATTCTCTTGTTTTCTAAAACTCATTTTAGACAACCACTTGTGTATTATTTCACATGTTCAAAACACATTTCGTTACAAAATATTTTTCACATAAAGTGGAATGCTGATTATTGCTTAATCCAATTCTAAAAAGCAGCCACATCTCTGTAACAAAATAGAGCACACACTGTGTGAACCAAACATCTGCAGGTCACAAGAAGGCTGAAATCCACACCTGAAGTGGAAAGAGTAGATTTATTCCACCACTACACTGGCAGAATGGGGACACAAGCACTGCTAAGTCAACCCAAACTTAGCAGGGGCAAAAAGTGCAAGGACCCTGCCCAACCTCATGTAAAAAAAACGGTCTGACAGAAGCACAGTCCTCCACAAGCCTGTGTTTTACAATCTCCACACTTCTCCTCTCCCTTCCTCCCTTAGAAGGAGAGCCAAGCCTATGGCAAAAATGCATATAAGTCTCTAACAGAATCCTGTTATCTGATTTGAGAGACATTCATTTCTTTTCAGCAGACAGAAAACAACCCTAGCAAACACATATGTGTGAAATTTCCCACACTGGGTATTTTTAGCTTCTTCCAGGTGCAAAGCAGCTCTTTCAGGACAAAAAAAAAAAATCTAAACCCAGTTAATTTTCTTTCTTTTTGCCAATCTTCCAGTTTCAACCACTTTCTCCCCACGTATACTTAACTGTTGGGCAGAGGAGCAGAAGTGAAAGTTTTCAGAGAGAAACTGAAGTAACCTCAAAAATTTAAATAGTCAGTGTATGAATTTTCAATATATAATTTCTCCGAAAGAACTATGGGAATGACATTCAAAAAGCCATACTCTCTTTATTATTTATGCGATTTCTTCTAATTTTTATTATATGAATGCATATATCTTCTTGTGGTCTTGTTTTGTTGAGGTCATAAAATTTAATTTAGTGTGAAGGAGTGGTACTTCTCTAATTCCCTAGATAACTGCCTTATTTTTTTTCAGGGAAAGGAAACTGTCTTACATTCAGGTAACTACATATTTTTCTGAAATTGTTCAAAACATACAGAAGTGGGTTTTTTTCATACTGAATCACTAAAAAAACCCCTGCCTGTAGTTCTATAAGTGATGGGTTTGTAATTTTGTGGTTCTGGTTTTACTAACTGGTATTTTTTAAAATTACTATCCTGATACATATCTAGCTCTGTTAACAGAAAGGGGAAAGAAAAGGTAGGGAAAGAGAAACAGTAATTTTTCTTCATAGTTTTCTCTGGCAGTAGAACTATGTATGCTGCTCCTAATCCAAATTCATAAACACACTGCTGACATTAAACTGAATAGTAGCAAATTGGAGAGTAAGAAGAGTGGGAAATATATCTCATTATGCAGATAAGTTAGTTTATTTTAAATTTACTTCATTTTTATGCATCAATTTTACAATTTTCTTATCTGGTTCATCAATTATTTCTTCTTTAATGTATTTGAGATAATTTATGTCCCTTTGCATTAATCTCATTCTGAACTTAAATGATCTAGTTCTATGGCATCTGATAAGACATCGAAGCATGCTTATTTCAAATATGCTTTGTTTGTGCTCTCCAATTATGAGTTTGAGCCAGTATCTGTTGCCATTGTTTGAATACAGCATGGAAGTTCCATGAAGATGAACAGAATCCATAGTTTTTCTAGGGACAGCCCTGCAACAGAAATGCAGAGAAAAGTTATGTTGATGAGAATGTTTGTCTAGTACTAGTTCTAGTTTTCCCCACATCTACATTTGACAGAAGATCAATCTTCGTTAGCATTTTAGTTTGGAGCAGCAATGCACTTCTGAAAAAACCCTTCTGAACCTTCTTGTTGACTGTGTTTGGTTTCAACTGCCAAGTCAAAGTAAGATTACCTTCAGAATAAAACTGACTGCCAAACCCATTCCAGCAGGACATCTTGTTTTTTCATGTAGTGCAGACAGGAGCATCCAAAATACTGGGGTTGTGCAGCTTTCGTCAGTGCATACAAAGCACTCATACAAAAAGAAAGCTTTCAAACCACTAAGAATTATCATCATACTTGAAATGCTCTATATGAAGCTAAAACTAATTTTTCAGTAACCAGCCCTCTGGTTTTACAGCTCATTCCTTTGCTGTCCACAGGCATTTTTTCTTCTCGTGATGTAATTTCCTGTCCTTGCTTCTCTTTGGCTACAATATCTTGTTACTGAACACCATTTTATTTTTTGTATTTTTTTTCCTTCCTCTTTCTTTGCCAGGTTCTCTCTGTTGGGTTTACCAAAGGTTCAAGAGTAGTTTTTTCTGTTGATGTGAGAAAAAGTGTTTCATATCAGTCCAGACTGGACTTATGTCCTGACCCAACTTCAGGCTGAGCCCATCATCTGGGGTGAATTAAACTACTCCAGGGTTTTGTGAGAAACTGGTTCCCCTCATCAGGTCAGATCCTCACCCTGTCTATGGAGCTGCCCAGCTCTGGGGCTCAGGCTGCCACAGTGCCTGTCAGGTGCCCTGTTCCTGGCTGGGGAAGCATGTCTGCCCTATTGCCTGCCCTGTGTCCCCTCCTCTACACCCAGTCCTCGTGGAACTTCACATGGATTGCACTTAGCCCAGATGGCCAATCTAACTATAATGCCATGTAACACAATTTAGCTCTAGGGTCTTTGCAGGAAAAACACAGACCTCTGTACTCCAAATCAATATGATTTCCCCGAAGCCATTTATTGTTTACAGTAAGCGACAGTTATAGATTTCTGCATAGCATAGACACTCACACACACATTATTTGATTGGATCCTCAGCCTGTCCATGAGGCTCACACGCACCCCCCAGGGTGCCCAATTGGCCAGAATTCGTTCCCATGACGAGCCCACTGTTGTCTGAAGGTTGCATTCTTGATGGTCAGTTTCCCAAGCCTCTTTGTCTTATTTTAGCCCTGTTTTTCTCTCAGCGGCCTTGGTGGATTCCTGAGGCTTGAGTGACAAAACTGAAGGTGTTCAGATAACTTCACAGGGAGTTCGGAAGGTACAGAGAGTAGCTTAACTCATATTAACAAGCAAATACATTGCTACAGGTCTTCAGTGCCTTGACCTGCTAATTCACTTGTAATCATCCCACTACTTGTGAAAATAGACACAGCACCAGAATTGTGTTTTAAATCTTTAGGTAGACACTGTCTATTCTCTACTGTGCATAATATTAAATAAGATGCTGCATAATCAAAACTATTCGAGTGGTTACGTATGAGTTATAACTTCCTGTGAGGTCACTGATATTAGTGAAACATTGGGAAGTTCTCTGATGCTTTTAATAAATTCCTATTTAAAATAGTCAAGAAAAAAGTATTTTATTACTTATTTGATTGTTAGAGCATTGCACCAAAGAAAAGGATGTATTTTTTTACAGATAGTTCAAGAAAGAACTGTTCCAACTATAGTTAGCCTGATCACCCACTTTGGAATCTTCAGCCAGAAGTAATTTCTCTTGTCTTTTTAAGACGATCAAGTTTCTTGTAATTTGCTTAGACTGATTAGACCAATCTATTGTTGAATGATGATTTTTGTAAAAATGACAGTCCATTGTTCTGCTCTATGTCTTTCAGATTCTAAAAATGAAATCAGGTGATGAAAGACTATATTTCTTCTATTTTCCTGTATGAGAAATGCTATTCTTCAGTCATTCATCCCAATCTTATATTCAGATGTGTAAGAATAAAAAAGTGATTTGACAATAAGCTGACCTTACAACTTTATCTGAAAATGAAACATCTTTCATATAATGTAACAGTAGAATACACTGACTGAGAGTAAAATTTATGCAGCTTACCTCTTTGCTACTTTTTGTTTTGATTTATTGAAATAATCTCATCTATTTTTTGAACCTTGAAATTGAAATATTTTAAATTTATATTAGAATTCACATGAATGAGAAATCTAGTTATGCTTCTTCATAATTGCAAGACCTCTTTCTGACCTCTTTTAGCACTTTCAAGATTTTGCAAGATACAAGTGTATGAAAGATAGAGGACCATTCTGTTTCTTAATGTATACATGTGTGCAAATTTGTGCTGTTCTGTTCCGAGACAATTCATCATAACATTTTAATAACAACATCATAAATCTTAAATTTCATCTGTTGTCACAACCTTCTAGTATGCTTGTCCATAAGATTCAGACCTTTGAAACTGAAATTTGAGCACTTGTTTTGCTGATATTAAGAAAATTTTCATGTCCTCTTGTAGATGAATACCACATGTATCATGACAAGAATGTTCCCCAAAATGCAGCTATGGATTATTAGCTTATGAAGTTTACTTAACATAGTTCTTGGCATCTACCATATTTATCTATGAAAAAAGAAATTAATGCAGCCCATTGAGGTTTCTTTCCCCCAAATAAAGTTCTTACTACCTTAGTTTTCCAACAACACAGAATCTAGTTCATTTCCTTTTAACCCTAGAATTATATTTGCAGGGACAAGTTTGTTTCAGTTTTAGCTTTTATTTATGCTTTTCAAATATAAAATTCGGTTTTTATTTTTTAGAAATAGATAAAATCTCATTCCTAGTTAAGGAATGAAGTCCTGTTAGGCAGAGGGTTTTGTGACTTCCTGCAATGCCTTAAATTCATCAAAGTTAGATTTCATCTTAGTTTATATATTGTTATACATGTTTCTTGGAACCCTTCTCCAAAATTAATTTTAACAGCTAGCAGAAAGTGGAAAATAACTGTGATAACAGGTATTATTCATGTGTAAATATACCAAACTGAATCTTTATGATTGATGGTATTGCCACAAATATAAACAAAGATTTGATAATAAAAAAAATGGTGGCTCCTCCAACAAATTGCCAGAGCCTGTGTGTTTTATGACTTTGTCATCTTTAATTTATTCTAATAATTGTACTAAAGCATCTTTAAATAGGGTCAAAGTTTCACCATAAATAGTAGTTCTTCAGATAATTGAGGCTTATTTTTAATTGCAGTGTATTGGACATGTTAAAATCACTGGAGAGTGACCTCACTATATCTTATTATTTGTTGTCATTTTAATGGTGATTTATTCTTTAAGTCTTAATTATGATCTAAATAATATTTCCTAACTGAATTTTAAATTTGAATTAATTCTTTATTAGAGTATGTATTAGTTAGTCATACTTTCAGTATTAATCTCAAAAACATAATATTGTCAATACTTCAGACGATGTTTTTTTTTTTTTAATAAAAGAAACACTTTCTGTCCTTGAAATGACACTGCTCTACAGACTGTGAATGCTTCTCTATGGCATAGTGGTGCTCAAATAGAAATTAAGTAATACATTCTTGGTTTTACAAGTTTAGGTATATTTTCCTTTCATTGTGACTGAAGAGGTTTGCTGGCTTTTCATTTGTTATGTTTATAATGTAACTTTTTCTTTTAGCGGCCATATTCATTGTGTCACTAAGATGTCAGAAAGTTTTATCTTCAAGACGTGAAGACCAGTTCTGCTTGCACTCATGCTGGAGGTAGTCAGGGGATCAGTTTCCATGCCAGCTCTCCTCCCTGCTGCCATCATGCTCTCTTTCCAAGAGAATCCTCATTGATTCTCAGTTTTTTGCTTGGCATTGTTTCCATTTTGCTGACTACCTTTGAAAAAAAGTGTCCTGTCCATTTTTTCTTGTCTTCTGGTAACCCAAGATTTAAGGGGAAATATTCAGGTTCTTGAGTCAGCATGCCCTGTATTCTTCAATGATCACATGAAAGAATGACTAGGGCACATTACCTTAGTCTACATAAGTATGTAGTGGTGTGTAAAGAAATCAACATCAGACATCTCTAAAGCATGTAACAGTACTTTCAGTGAATGGGGTAAGTGTGTATATAGTGCAGATGAGGAAACTGTGTGCCAGACAGAGCCATGTTAATGCTGACAGGAAAAGGAGAGGAACAACACTCCCTTGCTTTTTGCACATCCTCTGGAAATCAGTTACATACATACCTATGTTTCTACATACACAAATACAGATAGAAAAACAGAGGTAGAGCTATTCATAGATAGAGAAATGTATGTAACATATAATATCTGCAGGAAAATATCCTGCTTTTATTAGTGTGGAATACTCCCAAAATATTTCTTGGCACAAAACTAAGGATCTTGCTATATAATGTAAGAATGTGTGTTATGTGACATATATGACAAAATAAAATCTTTTAAAGGCATATAAAAATATCTGTATTATATGTGCAAATGCTAACAAATATAAACATTTATAATCTGTCCTTCTTTAAACACATTTTAGTCAGCATAAAATGTACACTGTGAAAACAGATTCATGAAACTCAAGGGTAAGCAAGGCACATGATGAATTATTTAATTTTAGAATATTGAAATATCCGAAATAAATTTCCAGGAATTTCTGAATATGTTACAAAAGTGTTTTATTCAAGTATTTCTTAGAAAGGATCAGCTCCACAAAAAAATTAAAGAGGTGAAAAAATTCTTGTAAAATATTGCAGATGAGATAAATGCACTGAAGGCAACATGCATTTGTGAGAAGTTTTAGAACTAGATAGGCCTAATTGATCTGCATAGTGCTATCAGTGATTGTAGAGTCTAAAGCACCCAATTTGTTGATAATAAATTTTTCAACAAATTCTAACAGTAATGGTCACTTTGGTTAAACTGGTTTTAGGTTTTCCATTTAGATTGTACAGATATTGAAGTATATAGATATAAAGTTAAGGTAACAAATTTGGCAGACAATGCAGACAATTAATTTTTTCTAATAAAATTAAAGATAAATTAATTTGTTTCCCTCTGCAAAATCAGCTGTTTTGCCTGAAATAGCTCATGACAATATTTTAAATTTAAAACTCATTATTAATAGTTTACAATTATTTTTATTATTGTGTTCTGTATGTAAGATAGAATAATGAAATACATTTCCTTAGATGGTCTCCTTAACTACCATCCATAACAATACAGAACAACAAAGTTCAAAAAAAACTTACATCATTTTTCATCCAAGCTTCACAATTTAAACATCTTACCCAGACTTGACTACATGTACAAAATCTAAAAAGGAAATGAAAATCAGAAGAATCTCAGGTCTCTAAATGTGATGTTATTTATCTCATCCTGCCATATATTTAGTAGGTATCCATATGGGTGGGTTAGTTGGAAAAATTAATTATATAAAAACCAGTTTAAAAATAAAAATTGTTTATCTCTCTGAGGTCAGTCCACTCTTTTTTGAATCATATGTTTTAATATACAATCTGGAGAATGCAAAATGTTGGTATAAGTACACATATACCTAAAACCATTGGTGTTTGAATCTAACAATTTTTACTGGGTGAGCTGCTTTCAAGTATGTTTTTATGTGATGTCTGCATTACAATAGGAGCCAGATATTGGCAATAGACACTTTGATCTATTAACAAATTCGTATCTGAATGAATGATAGATACAGAAACTATTTCATACTTCCTAAATTCCTTTATTCCTTGCACATGCTCAGTATGTGCATGTTTCAAAATTAATATTTGAGAGAATAGAAAGTTAAAATTCTGCTTTGTCTTTGTTTTAACAGGAATTTGCATTGTAGCTTTTTTAATCAGATAACCAATTTGTTCCTTGACCTGATAAGAGTACTACTGGACATTCTGACAGGTAATTCACATTCACCTTATTGCTACCACTGATGACAAATAATTAAAGACATAGCATTCTTCTCAGCTTTGAACTCAACCACTGTAACACTGCAAATTTCTTTATTAAAGGAAGTACACATCCTCAGGTTCTTATTTAATTAAGCATCATGCTGAAGTAAATTAGTCTTTAGTAAAACACCCATTTGTATATTAATTAAAATGATCTTGGTATAAGCAATACATTATTTTATTAATATTTTAAATTAATGGTTTGCAACTGACATGGCTTTTTTCTAAACACAGGCTACTTATTTATGCATGCTTACAATCGTTCCCAACATAAATTAGGATTTCCAATATTTATGTATTAACAGATATATTCATATTCCTTAGGTTTTTTTCAGAGATGATCTAAAATTTCTAAATCATTTTTTAAGGTTTTTGATGTTTCTTCAGAAGTAATGGTAATTAATTAGATAATTTTTTTGAGCTATGAGCTCTCATCTCATTGTCTTGGACTCAATAACCTTGTGTATGGCAGCTTCTCCCCCTGAAAGAATCTCTTTTTATAGTCCTGCTGTATGTTATGTTCTTGACCTTTGCCATGGCCACCACCCTGAGGCATTTGAGCTGTCAGATTAAAGAGTGGAAAGAGGCTGGTGAAAGTTGCAGAAAGCAAAAAGTTTTGTAATGCACTGATGAATTTCCTGCAAAAACTTCACCTCCACTGCTGTCACATTTCCTTAAATAATAGGGAGATTTTTCCTCTGATGGACAATGGAGGCCGTTTGCCTAATGACAACTTGCAGAGGCAGCCTGCCATGTGTCTCTGTGTTTAAACTGGGGTGTAACAATCTTGCCTGGCTTCAGACAAGTGGCTAAGAAGCAGTCATGTTCAAATGTACCTGCCAGTAATTAATCTGTTTGGGTTGGTTCTGTTTTCTTCTCCCCCAGCATCCATTTTTACTGTTCTACATGCAGTAGAGCATTAAGTTGCTTTCCACTGGGAGTAGGTCATATTCAGGGGTCATCAGAACCATGTTACTGGGTGGAACATGCTTAATTCAGACAGGCTGTTCTGTCAAGAACCTGGCACCTGAAATCTCCAGCTATTCAGGAGATCACCAGATCATCTTTTCTAATATTATTCTGGAAAAACTGATTTTTATTTAATATCATGTAGATAGATAAAGGTAATTCAATGGATAGTTAAGTCTACCTCTGATGAAACAACTGAATAGCTGCTAATTGTTTTGTCAAGATACCTAATGAGTTTTTCAGTTTTTCAGAATCTGCTTGCAAAGATTTTTGTTGCAATTACTATGTATTAAAGGGAGATTCAATTTCTTGTTTTGTCACTAGATCCTCTTTTTGGGGTGGGGATGATGTGCTATAGAATGAGAGAGATAAATCTGCTCTGTTTGGTGAAGACTTATTCAAGCCTAAGTCTGTTCTAAAATCTTCCTGAAGTCCTGATCCCTGAAAGAGAATAATCTTTTAATTTGAAAACGATGCATTCATCCTAAAAGTCAATCAGCATGTTTATGTTTAAATGTTACATTGACTCAAAATATATTTTTTGTTGCAAATTACATTTTTTCTCCTAGTGAGACTATTAGAAAGATGTTTTATTTTAGTTCCATTTCCCAACTTGCAATAAAGGACAAGTGGAATATAATATAAGATCAATATTTCTCAAGGTTTTTTTTTGTTTTGTTTTGTTTTTTGTTTTTCTTCTTATTATTATTTTTTCTTTTTTTCTTGCAATTTTTATAGCTGCAAAATATGTCCAGAAATTAATTGATTATTTTCAGTTGAGAAGTGCATGTTCTATACAGGGATGTAGCACAAGCCAAATGGAATCAGTTTCTTTCCACCTTAAAAAAAACAGTGTATTGTAGACCAAATGGAAAACCTTGCACTGCATGGATTAAGAATTATTCCTTCCCCATCACTTCCACTGTTAAATGATAGTTTTTTTATATCTATACTTATTAAGGCCTTATGAAAGACAGATTATTAAATCAATAATTTAGAATTCACAGCATTTAAATGAAAAATCTATAAGTTAAACTAGAAACTTTCAACCTTGTGTATCTATCTAATAAGTACTGGTGACAAATATAGAACCTAAAAGAATTTACAGAGACATAATTCTTTTTCAAGAGCACAAAACTGAATCTAGTTAAAAATTTGCAAGTTTCAAATACTGAACAGGAACTTGCATCACATGAAAAAGCAACATTTTTTCTCCTTCGGAGATATTATACAGATATCCTGTCTTAGTTGACTTTTGAGCAGGTATTTCTAAAGATGATAAACTTACTGACTACTAAATAATCTATACACAGCAGTTCATAGTGCTTTTCCTTTTTAGATGAAAATATTTTTGCTAATATTTTTCCTTGCATTTTTAATCTGAGACATTCCACTTCAATATCACAGGTATTATTTTGATGCTTCTCTCTTTAATTGATTGTTTGTTTTTTTTTAAAGTTTCTTAACCCAGCTGTGTTCATTTCCATGTAATACATGAAAAGTAAAGGAAACTAGGCACAAGGCAAAGGGTGTTAATCTGTTCTGACAACCTTGCTACTTAAGCTAAAGTATCTGCATGATTTTCTGAGCACTTTAGAACATCAGGAGTAGTTTTAGAAATAACAGTTTCAGCCTAGTTGTAGAAATTATTGTTTCACTGACTAATTTCCATTTTGTTCTTGTGCTACATAAGCTATCAGAAAGATGGGCTGTCTGGTAATTTCACAGCAATATTTCCATTTTATAATTTCTTTAAGCCTGATATATTAATTTTTCTAGAGAAAAGAAAGACATGAAGATATTAACCTCCTGCTGAAGGAAGTAAAATTCCTCTTCCATAATTCTATAGTTGAAAATGGCTTTTTTTTTTCATTATTGTGACTTATTTTGTTGGTCTCTGTTGAAAAGAACAGATATATCCTGCTGTAAAGCTTCTTTAATATTCATTAGTATACCTGGCTGTTCTTTTTGTCCTTTTTAATACATTAAAAAATACTGTTTTTCTAAAATATGAAACTGAAATGGTCAGCCAATTAAAACAGGATCCAATATTTAAAAGGGGAAAGGTTGCCACTGCTCTATAGTAGTAGAATATGATTAGATATTGTCATGTAAATACATTGATGTTTTGATAAAAGTATAAAGTTAAGTTCCTTGTCATTATAAGAGAGAGACAATATGAATATACAAATGAGGTTTATCTACAGATTTGGACTAAAAATGTCCCCCACACTGACTAGAAAAAAGGAGCTAATAGTCAGGATCTGTGGTGAAATATTTTTTCCATTCATACTTAACAGATACTGAGATTATTTAAAGGGATGATGCAGCAATATGAAGAGCTGTGTAACTCCTTAGAAAAGTCATGTAGTCACAGAAGAAATATTTACCACATGACAGGTTCCTACACATTTTATTTAGTTTTATAATTTTTGAAACTCACTTGCTATTGTAGAAATATGGCAATAGTATCCCTTCATTTTAGCCGATCTGTAAGAATTGGTGGCTTTCTCAGAATCCAGTGGCATTCTTATTCATTGATTTGAATAAGAGATGTTTCTTACAAACATTCACCATTCTTCTATAAAAGTTTGTGCAGATCTCAGTTACCTCGTAATCTACAAGAATCTGATGAAAGAAGTTTTCTGGGAATCAGAACTTTGTGCTAAATTTAAGGCAGTAAATTCAACTGCCTTCTATTCTTTTATGACTCTTTCAATCTTCTTCCTTTCCTGTTTTCGTGTCTTTTCTTGTGATATTCCTGAATGAGTTGTCTTTCAATCAAAAAGACAAAGAGAAATCAACAAACAAAGAAACAAAAATAAAAAAATCAACCATGACAAAACAAACAAACAAAAAAACACCAATCCCTCCCAACCAACCAACCAACAAATCCCAAAACAGGTCATGCTTACTAGCATTCATGGACATGAAAAACCTTCTTGCTACCTTAATTCAACTGCCTGAAAAACTTTTTGTGTTCTCTCATTTATTGCATTCTGTTTACCTCAATGGATGAATTAACTGAAGAACTCATGTTGTAATGATTTTTGTCTTTAATTTTTACTAGTTTTTATTCAGCTTTGGTTTTTCTAGAACTGTGGCCATTGTTTCTAATTGTAAGAAAAATGTTATTTGTAAAATGGTAGCTACACCCTCCTAGATTAATGATATATAGCCTAAATGCCTTATGAGATTTATTTCTTAGCACTCCAAAAGACTATCCTTTCAAATATAAGACTATTGTCTCAATAATACACGGGTCACTATAAATATTAGAAAGTCAGAGGTATTTTGACAGATCCATTTTTTTCTCTAAGTATTCCCTGACACTATTATACTGGCTAATTGGTTTGTGCAGCATTATTCCAGCATGAAGTAGCAGACATAAAACTTCTGTGAACTGTGACTTTTGTGGCATCCTTTTTTGGCATAGTTGAAAATAACACTGTGAACTATAAAATGTGTTTTCTGTAACGAGTTTCACTGCTGTATCCTATAAGATTTAATTACAAATTGGCTACTTCAGCTGTATACAAGGCCTTAGAGATGAAGATTTTGGCATGGCAGTAAAGGCAGTTTAAAAAAATTTTCTCCTTTCTGTCTGATCTGAAAATCAGGATTTGTATAGACAAAGATGTGCTCTACAAATTATATAGTATTTTAAGAATTCTCTGAAGAACTCTGCAGGCCTAGTATTTGTATATTGCATTGTCAGGTGTGCAATAAGACTCCAATAAGTAAAAGCTGGATTTTTTTACAGGGCATTTTAAAACATATTTATTCCATGTGTCTCTCTAAATAATGATTACTGTATTCAGCATCTAAGACAATTTTTTTTTGTGTTTTGGTGTGTGAACTTTCTGAAAATTGGCAGAAAGCTGTATGGTCTGGGTGTAAGGTGAAAATTTGAGAAAATATTGTTGCCTGAACCCCCTTTATTATTAATTCCTGTATGCAAACAGTATAGTGCAATGCACATCTTTAGGTGAAAGACTATGGATGTGTTGAAGAGAGATAATAAATAAAGAGCACAAAAGTTACATTGTCTGTCTCTTAACAGGGAATTTAGATCCAGAAAAAAAAATCCAGATCTAATGGGCTACTGTGAATGCCAGAATTAATGTTTAATAATCATACAATCATTAACATTTAAAAAACCTCAAAGATCATTGAATCCAACCATTACATACATATATTTCAATTCAGTGCTACCTTTTGCTTGACTTACAACCATGCAATTGTCTTCAAATTATATCATTTAGTGATATAATTTATTTATTCTGTGACTGCCTTTGATCTTTCAATGGCAGTGTAGTTAAGAGCATTTGTTTTTTTATTAACTTGAAGTTACATTATAAAAATATTCTGAATTGCTGCATGTGTGACTATTCTATAATATATTGGTAAGTAAGTGATCTATATGCCACTGTAAAAAGTACTTTGTTCTATTGCTGCTCTGTGCAATCTGAGATGTAGAAATCTTCTTATAGAAAACTCTTAAGGCTTTTTGAAAAGTACTTTTCTTGTCTGAGGCACTGGCTACATCTCAAAGTCCTCATGTACCAAAGGAAATCTGCCAAAAGATGCATTAAACCAAAATGAAGTTTAACATACTTCTATGGACAGAAATTTTCATATTCTTGTTACAAAGGAAGATGGGAAAAGAATTAATAATTTCAACACGCACAAAATTCTTTAAATTACAGCCTTTGATAAAATTTAACTTTATGGATCTAATGTCAACCCCAGAAATCATATGAAAGATCTGTTCACTGAAAACACAACTGCTTATAAAAGGACCATGACTATCATTCTCTTCTGTGCTGCCGGAGGAAGTACTGGTTTATTGATTTGTCTCACCTATATCGGGTCCTTGGGAATTAGAAGCTTTTATTATTCTGGATGAATTATTTATTTTTATTAAATTCTGTCTTGGGCTGTTCATAGGAAAAGAGACCCACACAGGATTGACTTCATTATACATGAAGCCTACTTTCTGTTAGCAAATAAGCACGTGAAGAAGAGCAAGGCGCAATAGAACCAGTTAGTGTTCTTCAGTCTGGGGAAGATATATCAATCAGATTGGCACATATAAATGTAATAACATAAGCATAACTTTTTGGTTTTTAGCTTAAAAAAAAAAAGCAAAACCATATACTCCTGTACCTCTTCAATCAGACTTAAAAACAGTAATATAAATACTATGAGATCTTAAGATAAAATTCAATTTCAGAATCCATTATGCACAAGGACTAAAAAGGAAGATAAAATGTTAAAACTCCTCCTAAAAGGCTGAGTTCAGAAGTATGTAAAGACATAGCAAGCCTTTTAATTTCTTTTTTTTAAATATTTGTTGCTGTTTTCCTCCAGAATGGCAATCTGCATGGTTTTGATGAACATGCAAGGAGGGATTTCCAAGAGAAACGTGATTGAAATAGTAATGTAAATTAGGATAATGCTTTTAATATATGTATTAATTTTAAACCATAAAATAATATTTGCAGTAATAAGGAGTACTGCAGGTGGTCCCTCTCTTCTAGGGCTAGCTCTGCCCAGAGGCGACCCTGCCACGGTCTGTGGGTCGAGGACACACACACAGACCCCGTTGGGTGCAAGAGTGGTAAAAACCTTCCTGCTGCTGTTGGAAAAAGAGGCTGACTCCTTTGGGAGTCTAAGTTCTCAGGGTTTATTGAGCTTGGCAAATTACCCAAGAGGGAGTGGCCGAAGGAGCCCCTCTCTGGGGTGTGCAACACCTTTTAACAGGGGGAGGGACGGTAACAGAGAACCAATCAGAAGGGATCGGGGTGTGGTTACAATCTGGATAGGTGTCAACTGGGAGCAATGGGGAGAACTCTAGGGAGAGACAAGCATGTAACATCAAATCGTCAAGAAGAACTAACAACTCTCTAGAGCAAAGGGTGAGGTTTGGGGAAAACAGACAGGTGCCAGGGGAGAGCACAGGGGAGATGGACAGGAGCTCAGGGAGGGGTGCATCAGGGAGGTGGACCAGGCAGAACCAAGGGCAAACAGCAAAAGGGGGTAGCTTGGAACAAATCAATACAAATGGAAAATCACAAACCCCAACAGAGTACATCAGCTTATTGCTCAGTTTTTCAAGGCAAACTAGTCCAATTCCTGAAATACACATCAGGCAACAACTCTGCACCGATGAAATAAATGCCACAGCAATCCTTTAGGTCTTTTACTTCTCCCTTTTCTTACGGAATACCTGAGTCTATACTAGTTTATCTTTCTCAGCTAAATAGGCTAAAACAGTTCAAACATGCAGGAAATCTTTGAATGGAATCACAGGAAACTCTGAAGCTGTACTTGTTCACTCTTCTGAAAGTCTTAGGAAGAAAAAAATCTGTCACTTTTACAAACTTGAATTTCTCTTAGCTCAATATGTTCAGCTTTGTGATGATCTTAAAATGTAAACCAGAATACACTACTTAACACTACACTGTATGCAATTTTTGAATGGCATATATTAAGAAAATCAAGTTTTTGGTACTCAGATTGTAGCTTTATGTCAAAGGGAAGGATTTTGCTAATTGTTTATGTGGGCCTTGTCTTTCACTCTCATCTCTATCTATAGCACTGTGGCTGTTTGGGATTGTCATCCAATTGAAAATAGCTAAAACAAGATACAAGTCCTTTGCATGTCTGCAGATAGAACCATCCAAATTTACTGTGTTTCAGTTCATTAATTTTACTCATGTACAGGTCCACATCAAAAATGCACAAGTCAAATGCTTAACTTCAAGAAACGATCAGACTGTGAAATGATCATAAAAGCAACGATAATGGGCAAGATAAAAGACTTCTACTTCAAGATCTTGTGTTAGAAAGTGGTCAATTGTGGATGCAAGAATAAATTAATGCTTCACTCAGTTTAACCTCACAGCTTCTGACATCCTGTAGTTTAATACCTTCTGAACTGGAAATTGTCTCTATATCTTTCTGTTTGATATCAGTTAATAACTGCAACAGCAGTTATGTGGGCACGTCACATCGCCAATAAATTTCACAAGTCATCTGCACATTGAGTAAAAAAAACCCCAAATTTCAGTTAGATCAAGAATAGTTCTTGAACATTTCTTTTGATTATTTTTTGGTTTAATATTGCAGGATTTAATAACACTTATCTCTCTCTATTGGAATAATATTTTCTTATCCAATAATTTATTTTTTCAGGTAAAGAATGCCAGTTGATTTAATATCTCTTCATACACAAGTCTTTTCATACTCTTTTTTTTCTTATACTTCTTTCTTTTAGTTGGTAAGATCTGACAGATCTTCAACATTCAAGATAAATAAGAATTAGACAGTTATGAAGCATTGCAGTAATGCTTCATAATCTTCTTGTATATTTTTTCCTCTTCTCTAATATTTCACAGTTTTGATTGTTGCTAAGAATTGTTTTCATAACATTAACTGCAACAACCCTAATGATTTTTCTAAGACGTTGGTTTGGAACCCATTTTCATATATATGCACAAATAAACTTTTTCCCATAAATTTTTCTTTACACTGATTATACTGAATTTCTTCTGCCATTTTATGGTTCAGTTACTTAGTATCAAAAAACACTTCTGCAGCTCTTTGCTGTCAACTTTAACCTTTCTAAATAATTTTGATATAAACATATATTTGTCACTGCTTACTACCATTTCTAGATCGTAGACCTAGGAATATATTAAAAAGCACATGTTCCTTAAAAGAGCACCAAGGGTTAGTTGTTAAAACAGTTATTTATTCCTGTTCTTGGTTTGCTGTTCTTTAGCCAGGTGCAAACTGTTCAAGGTGGTAGCACATACTTATTGTCCAATTTAGAAGATCTCTATTCCAACTGGGCAAGTGCACAACTTACAAGAAGATCACCTCATAAATTAGGAGAGAATGTACTTCCAAAACTACACCTAAACTTACAGAGATGTTAACACCTTTGCTTATCAAAAGAAATGCATCACTATATTTAGATGCTCAAGTAGTTTTTGAAAACTATCATGAGATAAATTTTATCTGTCTTGATGGGCAAAACATTGAGTTGATGAATGTGCTGTTGACTTCAGATTTCATGGTCATTCAGANAAACAAAAAAGACAACAACCAAATTTAACCCTCAACAATGAATATGCTCCAAAATTTATTTATTGTAAAGTGCTCTAATCCCAAAATATATTTTAAGAGTTGAAATTTGCAAGTGCTTAGAACTCAATGTCCAATAGAAATTAATCTGTTTCTTGTAATTACTTTTTAAATTGCCAGAATTAAGGATTTAACTTTCTACCTATGTGATACAAGAAATTTACACTAAGTAGACACCCTCATATGAAAAAACAATTAAAAATTCAACTGAGAATTTTTTTTTCAATTTAAATTTAGGTTGTAATACATTTTATGTATGTTAGGGGGAATTGTAATTCTTTTTATTTATTAAAATAATTATATGTAGTGAGATATACATATAGACATAAATATCAGTTTTATACATGGAGCAGCCTCATTTTTTTGTATCATGTGATTGCATTGACTTAGTGACTCACAATTTTGGGTCATTAAGATATATATATTTACAGTTCATAGAGGTAATAATAAAGAGGATATATAAAAATGTTTTTGAAACCCTAGAAGAAAACTTAAGAATAACAACAATTTAAAAGCATTAATAATTTGATAACACAAGTCTTGCATGAAAGACAAGCAAATATCAAAAATCATTGGTATGAAAATTCTATACTATGATTATTGCCAAACCAGTGAAATATATAGTCTTGTACCATCTTTCATCATCACTGATAAACAGTGTCTTCTCCAGGGAGTCATTTTCAGAACAGGCACAGCAGATATCTATGTAGATTACTAAATCTAACAACAGTTTTGACCGTAAAACATACTGCTTGACAATACAAAATGCCACAAGGAACAATCCAAATAATACAGGAAGGGAGCATTACATTAATGTGTGGATGATGTGAATTACTAATAGATTTTAATGTGTGTATTAATTCTTTGTGTGATGAACATTTTTTATAATGCACTAATTCTGTGTTATTTTGCCCTTCCATTCTATGTGACAGCTGCCTGTTAATATTGGTTATTTTGCAAATATACTGAAGAGAGGAATGCCTTACTAGTGATTTGAATGACACTTGGCAGAGTTCTATATCATTCTACTATGTAGAATAAGGGGTCTGATGTGGTTAACTATATGTATCTGGGCAGTAAAAACCAGTAATCCATTGTCATGTTGCTGTGATTATGGATACAGACACAGATTTCTGTGCAACTTCTTCCCAGGCTGCTGCAGGCCTCTTGTAGAAGTGGCTGTGTTTGGCCAATATGTGTGAGCAAAGCAATCACACTTCAGCATGGAGCCCAATGTGCCAGAAGTCTCACTGGCTGTGGGCTGAGGGATTAAATGAACATTATAACGGGAAACATGCAAGTTTGCTGTGATTGTTTTGATTTTGCATCAAAGCCATTCTTAGCTAATAAGTAACTTCCCTAAGTAGTTGTTCCTCCCTATTTTTAATCCATTGCATACTTTCCAATTTCCTAATTCTCATTACTGATGCCAATCAAATTCTCATCCATCTCTAGGTTATTGTAATATTGATAACACGCAGTACTACTGACTACAGTTCTTTGAATTAATTGAATGCTTTCCTGGAAGTTTATTTCAAGAGGTTGCCTTCTTACTATATAATAAATCACAGTAATGCTGGCAGGACTTGAAGAAGTCTAGATCACAATGAAAATGTCTGAATCTTCTACCTAAAACAATTCAGGGAAGTAATCACTAAGCATTGATCTCATATTAAGAGTTTATTCCTTTTTAAAAGGAATCAGTGATACAACAATTTTTGTGTAGCATGCCCTCATCCATCTAAGTTATATGGCAGATTGTTAAATAACTTAAAAACAAATAAATGTATGTGATTAATGCCCATTCAAAAATGTGTTTTCTGGGTTTTTAGCTTATCATGAGACATAGAAATTTTACGAAACTAAAATGAGATAGAAAAGGAAAATTTTTAGCTAAAGCTAGTAGGAGTAATGTATATGTAAGTGGGTAAATAATAAAAAAATAATCTCACCCTATCTATCCATCTAAATGTTTCACTAAATCTTCTTGTAATAAAATTCTCTTTTATGTTATAATTGTAGAAACTATTGCCCTCAAACAAACACTCACTCTTAGCAATGCACCCATAAATCAAGATATCTTGGTCTAAAAAAATGCCATAACTCTACCTGGTTCACATCTTTGCTGACACAATTATCCATTTATTTTTTCTCTTTCCTTCCTTGTTGCACCACATACCTATTGAAGAATAATTCGAATGAGAATCACAGAGCAAAGGTCTCTGGTGGTAGATGAGCAATTGCCTGAATCTACACTCTGTAATCTATTGGAAAGGAGAAAAATTTAAGCTATGCATTTCTATCTACCTCATGGGCAGTTTAGTGAGAAAGAGACCCAAAGCTATCTGTTTATTTAGGCCTACAATCAGGGCTATTACACTGAGTTCCATAATTAGACTGGGCATCAGTTCAAAAGGATTAAATAAAAAGTCTTTGGACTCTTTGGTATTCCCACCAGTTACATTTTAATTTTCTTAAGACAATGAAGAAGGCTGGTAAGAGAGGCAGTGATAGTGTTTGGAAGAAAGTCCCAAATGCTATTTGCTTGGCAGGAACCATGCTTTAGTAGAGTGCAGTATGTTTCAGTATTGAACCACATATAATATATTTTAATAGCACTTGATAGACTTTGATTCAACTCAAGGACCACAGTTGACATGCAGTGAATGGAAGACAAGATGCTGTTGTGAGTATTAGTAGCTTCTTCCTTAACAATATGTACTTAACCACCTGATGAAATATTTAGCATACCTAAAAAATTCTTCACAATTTTTTGGATATCCTGTTTGTGAAAAAGGTTAATAGGAATAACATAATGGACAGTAGTATTATCACACAGATTTTGAACAAGTGCTACCCACTTCTGTAAGCTTTTGCTCTTGAAGTACTGAAATTTATGAATTATCATAAACAAGATAAACACTAGAAGAGCCAGAGTCTAATTTGAAACCAAAATTTTGCTATTATTTGCTATGAAATCTCTTGCATTGAAACATAGTGTGCATTCAACTTACGGCTGGCAGTACTGCAGAGTGACCCTGATCAACATTATTAAATTTGACAATAATTTTGATTCATGGAGATATTTGAGTTTATACCTCCTGACAGGGAGGTAAGGGTCCTTTACATATGTTGTCCAACAGAGTGAAGGAAAATTACCTGCATATTATGGCTGCATAATTTGTGACAAACATGACATTGGAAGGAACATGAATTAAAGAGGATATGTGCATGTGCTTTTGATTTTTTTCAACTTCTTTTGTGTGAATTCATATTACCCCACCGTTGTTTTGAAGTGGTAAAAATAAATGGAATTCTATGTGCAGCCATTATTTATTATTGAGAGGTGTTCATGTCTGAAGTTACATTTAGCAATGCAATTTGTGCCACCCCTCTTAGTATTTATTTTCTCATGACACATGAATTTTTTTCGAACAGGGGTAATTCTAACTTAACTGAAGTCCATAGTGCTTTCATTTCATATAAAGGAGTATATTTTTCTAGTATTCTAAGTCTCATTATGCTTCTCTCTATTAAAAGTAGCTTTCATCTCCTATCTTTATCAAAACATACAGCATAAGAATAGCATAGTACAGAGAAAAAAGGTCAAGAAATATTTTATAGAGAGGCATAAGGAAGCACAAATGAAAGTGGACTGCTAAACATTATCAGCTCCACCTCAGCTGACCATTAAATTTAACTGTAACAAAAATTAAGCGTACATCATCCCTAATTTCATTAAAGAAAACTGTCACAATAAACAAATCCTCAGAGTGGAAGAGCTACTAAAACTGTCTCTTATGATAATTTCTCAGTTTCTTCTCAGGTCTTCCAAATAATTTCTTTATGCATGTCACCATTTACATGTATATTCAGTCCATGATTAAGAACTGTGACTCTGATTACCTTTACCTTGGGATTTATAAGTCGTTAGGTAAAACATCTTGTTTCCCACAGTTACGGCCTCTCATTTAAAACTCTTTTCTAACCATGTTATAATTGTAACAAAAATGAGAGAGTAAAGTTTTTCTTTTTCTCGTTGCTAAGTTCCTTGGCAGACAGGAGGACTCTGGGGAGCCAGAGGTTGTCTCTGTTAGTTAAATCAAGGATATTGATCATGCCCTGAACATAAATTTCTTAACTTTTCCCTGGTGATAACGTCCAAGTAGGATAGACCTAGCTTACAAGAAATTAATAACTTTTCTTTTTGGCAACTGTAACTTTTAAATGAGTTGCTAGATATGTAATCATAGATAATATATAGAAATTCTTACTAACTTAAAAGAATAGAATAGAATCATCTTTATTTCAAGCATACTTTATCAAAACAATACACTTAAATTCTGTGGCTGTACAGTAGATAATGTATTTTCAAATATGAAATTAACATTTCACAATACATTAGCAAGAAATAAAGGATGGTTATAATTTACTCTTAAATTTTGCTTCTCTTTTAATATGATTTAAAAATCTCACTATCAATGCCTGTGCATGACCTCCATAACATAACCACCAGAGCATATTATACTGTTCTAGATAATCCATATGTTCTTATAGATGACTTATTCCTTTTCTATCTATTAAGTAGCCCTGGACTACTTAATAGTTTGAATAGTCAGTTTGGCATTCTGATATTACATGGCTAAAAGATATTCACAGTTCCTTACAGATATGACTGAAGGGCCAATTGCCCATGTCCTTTCAACTCTTGTTACCAGATTTCCCAGTGATGCTACTGCCCCAATCCTGGAAGAATTTGTTGAAATTGTTTATCAGAAACCCTAAATTTAGCAATTTTTTTTTTCACATTCACAATGATTCTTATTCTACGAGATCCTCTTACTTTACGTATTTCATATATTATGTAATTTATCATCTGTGAGAAAATCTGAAGGTTTTTTCTTTCTTTTGTGTCATCATAGCTTTGTCTTGCCTTGATTTTGTCTTCCCATTTTGTACATACATAATCAAAATTATTAATCTTCTTTTATCTCCCTAAATTCTCAAACTCTACTCAGAATAACCTCTCCATATTCAAGGAAGCAGATTCTATAGTCCAAGTTCTTTTACATGGTGTAGAGATATATGTTCATATAGTACTGATGCCTTGGGAAGGCTGACCTGAAACAGAGACTGGACAGAACTAGAGAATAAAAGCAAGTATTTATTGAAAGGCCCCAGGATACCCCTGGGACACCCAAACCCAACCAGGTGGACCCTCAATAGTGCCCTGGCCTCCCAGGGCCCCACCCTTCTGTCCATTTGGGTCTATTTGTATATTGGGTTTAATTGTCCAATTACAACTCCAGGCTGTGAAGTCTTATCCTTCTTGTTTTTCTCTTCAGTCCATCGTTGTTTATGCCTTTGGGCCAGAAAATTGTCCTTGGTTTTCAGCAGGAAAGGATTTGTTTTGTCTACCTACTACCTACTAGCACTTAATATGAAGCTTATAACTACACCCAAAACAGCATGGAATCTGGAAAACATAAAAGCTACAACTAAAGGAATCAGTAAGGTATTAAAACATGAATAGTCATGTACTTTTATGTTGTTTGTAATTTTAACTCACGTCATACTAACCATAGTAAAACATCAGATCACTATTCAAAGACTTCTCCATGTATTTTTCCATGTTTCCATGTATTCTCTGAAACCCTGAAGCAATCAGGAGTTCTCAAACATAAGGTAGTGTTTGATAAATGACTGAATATGGCAGGTATGACAATCCTAGCCCTATCAATAATTGCAGGTGCTAGAAGTATCTTATTTTCAGTAATAGATCCAACCCTGAAGCAAACATTTATCTTTTTTCAAAACTACATGTAAACACTTCAAAACTTCTACTCTTCAGATTAGTTTCCCCCTTATTAAATAGCTTATCACTGGACCACTGATCTGACTTTGATTCAAAATCAAGTGAGTTTCAAATGGCCTGCAACTTTTGTTCAGGTTCCCACAGTCAAATCTATTTATGCATAATCAGGAATACTAAAAATGCTTGATTTCTTTTTTACTGCATTTTGTACTATTGAGATATTGAAAAATCTTTAAATTATAGACCTGAATTTGCACTTTTCTGCATTCGGTATGTTTATTTTCATTTTGGATACACTGGTGATATTTCACACATTCTATTATGTGAAATATTAAATGCAAATTCCTATTAGATTACCAATCACTTCCCGTTGTGAACATCATATGAAAAACCAAATGCAATACCATATAAGACAAAACCAAGTAAGCAGTATTTTGCATTTTTATTGACTGCTAGTCTTCTTTAATTAATTTGCACCGTTATTTTTCAGATGGATTTCTTCCAAGATTCCCAAAATAAGCAGGAAATTAAATATCTTGTAGTTAACTACATTATTTTTTTACATTAAAAAACAATTCTTACAATATAAATAATATTTTGTGAGTATAATCACCAAGCAATAAAACCTACCTTTTTTTTTCATCTTTCTCCATGAAGCCATTGAAAATATTAAAACCGGAAGCTTCTACTTTAAGCAGTTATATTATTTAATAAGAATAGAGCTGGTATATGAAAATATTGAAACACTATGACATTTGGTTTTGTGTATTACACCATTTTGCTACGTTTGACTGGGTAGTGGATTATTAGAGAAAAATTGTAAACATTATTTTTCTAAGCTGCTTATTGAAATGATGCCTAACTTTCATGACTTTTGAGCATAATATTGAGCAATTTCTCACCTTTGGAAAGCACCAGTAATTCCTATATGTCAGTGTCTTCTCAATAAACTGCATGATTATTTTATTGGGGGTTGTTTTTTTAATTTCTTTTTAATTTTGTGTATATATATATATATATACACATAACCAGTATGTGTATATATATGTATATATACATACATACATAACCAGTATGTGTATATACCTACATGCTGGTTTTATTTAATACCTTTATTGATTAAATAGATGAAGGGATTGAGTGCATCATCAAGTTTGTAGATGACACCAAGCTGAGTGGTGTTGACACACCTGAAGGACTGGATGCCATCCAGGGACCTGGACAGGCTTGAAAACTATGTCCATGGCAATCTCTTGAGATTTAATAAGACCAAGTGCAATGAGCTACACCTGGGTCAGGGCAACTGCCAGTATAAATCCGGACTGGGAGGTGAAAGATAGAGAGCAGCTCTGCTTAGAAGGACTTGGGGGTGCAGGTGGATGAGAGGCTGGACATGACCCAGGCATGAGCACTCACAGCCCAGAAAGCCAAACGTGTCCTGAGCTGCATCCAAAGCAGTGTGGGCAGCAGAGGAGGGAGGAGATTCTGTCCCTCTGCTCTGGTGAGAACCCACCTGCAGTGCTGCATCCAGCTCTGGGGTCCCAGCACAGGAAGGACATGGACCTGCTGGAGAGTTCAGACAGTCCAGAGGACACCAAGATGATCAGAGGGATGGAGCACTTCTCCTATGAGGAAAGGTTGAGCGAATTGGGATTGTTCAACCCAGAAAAGAGAAGGATTCTGGGTGACTTTACAGTTATCTTCCAGTAGCTGAAAGGTATGTACTGACAGGATAAGGGGGAATGGCTTCCAACAAGAGTAGTTTTAGATTGGATATTGGAAAGAAATTCTTTACTGTGAGGGTGGTGAGGCACTGGAACAGGTTGCCTGGAGAAGTTGTGGATGCCCTGTCCCTGGAAGTGTTCAAGGTCAGATTGGATGGAATTCTGAGGAACCTGGTATAATGAAAGCAATCACTGCATGTGGTGGCCTATAGCTGACCTGTAGGCCTCACAGTTACAAATAATTCACACCATATAGTTGAAATATGATTAATTATATAATTACCTTAGTTATGCAACTCTACCAGTAAGGCCCACAGGAGAGCAGGCCCAGGCCGTTGGAGGTTCAGGCTGCCATTGGCTGCTTGGCCAGCTGGCAACTGGCTCAGCCAAAAGGGATTGACTGCACGTGCCTCCTGATCTACAGAAGGAATAGAGGTCTCAGTAAATTGGCCTGTTGCTGCATGATCTTCCTGTGTGTGTCGCATTCCTGTCTCCTACATTGCGATACCTGCATATGTCATGGGGCTAGATTAGATTATTTTTGTTGTCCCTGCCAACTCAAACCATTCTATGATTTTATGGGATATATATTTAAATAAATTATAGTGTTATACGTACAGGTAATATATATTATACAGTTATGTATATGCAGGTAATATATATAAGGTATACTTCACCATAGTAAGATATGCATATATATACATTGGGAACCCTAACAGTTAGATCATATATTACATTTAGGTTATGTAACATGGTATATCATTGAATTGTACACAGTTTACACTACAATTGTACATCATAAATATTATACAAAAAAGGAGGTTTTAAAAGTATACAGTTAGAGTTATTCCAATAAATCCTCCCTATCTTCATGTATACATTATATTTATAACTTTAAATAGGGAATACATTTACCTGGATGAGTGTACATGAATGAAGGGTGAAGTGGTGAACAAATTTTGCATCAGAGGAATACACCATCACCATAGACATTCAGATTTACCTGAAACACTTGATTTTTTCTTTTCCTTTATTCATAATTTATTCAGTTTGGAATATATGAAAGTGGGCTGCATGCTTTTATTTTAATATAATCAAAGTCAAATTAGTTGTTTTGTAGAGGGAGTTCCAGAATTCAATTCCATTTTGGTACTTATTCTGGTGAATATTTTGTCTTGACCTTTATCTAAAAACAATATTTTTAAATTCTATTTTGCAGCTTCAACTCCATACTATAGCCATTTGGAGTGAGATTCAGAAGTCATGCTGTTCCCTTGCATTTTTTTGAAAATTAAAAAAGAAAACAAAAGCCAGGTACTAATTCTCCGGACATCAAAAGTGAAAATCTCTTGGCAGAAGTTCAGTGTGAATTTCATGAGCATTATCCAATTAGTTAGTGACCAATTGAAACCAAATTCCAGAACTTTCTTCATTAAACTACTGCTCATTTATTGCTCCAGTGCCTTATGTGATGGTGCCTCCTTTCCTTGCTGCAACTCTTCTGGTTTCAACCAAGACTCTTGGACAGTGGAAGGTCCAGTACTTATTAGATCATTACTGTACTTAGGCCCATATTAAAAGTCATAGCTCTACAGTCATGATTCAGTTATTAAAATTATTAGAAATGCCTCTGCCTGAATTAAGGTGCAAATCAGACCATATGCCAAAGTCAGTATTATAGATTGTATTTAACATCAACTTTAACAAATGAGAGACAGACGGGGAAAGGAGGACAGGGGGAAGAAAGAAATAGAAAAGAGATGGGATGACAGAAAAATAGTAACAGGACCAAGGAAAATATAACCATTTAATGGATCCCAATGGTATCCTGTTGATATTCTCCATCTGGCCACCTTGGCAGTGAGGATAGCCCCCAAAAAACATTGAATCCAATGGATTTATATATGTTTAAGCCAGGTGGGAATGCCCAGATACCTCTCCTGAGGGTGAGCAGGTTTGACACAGTTTCCTGCAGCAGACTCCTGCAGCAGATCTGTTGCTTCACTTTGCATCATGTGCAGTCCTGTGGTGCAAGGTCTCATGAAGGAGTCTGGGGGCACTCTGGGGGGTCTTTAATGGATTGTGACACCTCCTCAGCTGCTTCTCATGTGAATGTCCTGTAGATGAGGCCTTCCTGGGGTGGGGGTAGGGTATACAACTGAGCCAGCTTGTGTAAAGGAGGATGGGCGTTCACTGCCTCTGATCTGAGCTTATGCCACACACCCAAAATTATCCTCTCCCCACCTTGGCTGGTGGGATAGGTGCCCTCAGCAGATGAGCCTGTGGGCTATGACCTCCCCCACCCTGAACCTCAGCCAGACCTGATTTTCAGGACAGCTGGGTTTGGCTTTCTTGTGGATACATTTTTCTCCCTCAGCCTTGTTTGATTTTTCTTAGACCTGAAATGATTGAACAATAGTGTCACTTTTATTGTACCTTAAGTTCTCTTAGTAGTCTTAACTGACAGTCTAAAGTTTCCCTCAGGAGGCATGTTCAGGATAAGGTGGGCTTCAGTGGACACAGCTTCTTTATAAAGATTTCAAAAGTCCTTCATAGCAATGGTTAAGCCATGAACCATAACATTTCAGCCTCAGACATGTATCTACTCGGTAGATATTCTTTACAAGCAATCACTAAAAAAATATTCTGACTGTGAATTTTGAACATTATGGAGAACCAGAAGATTTAATTTCCAGTGCATACTTAATTTTTCAGAAGCAGTCCTCCAATTTTGGGCTAATAACATGCAAACACAAAATACTTCTATTTCAGGGAACAGTATGAGATTTTCTGACTTGGTTTAACTTGTTTTAAAATTTCCAAAGAAGACTTTATGTGCAAAAGGTCATTCCAGATAAAGCTAAAATTAGATATAAAGTTCATTATTTCTTAATTATTTTCTGCTCATTAATTCAACTCATTCTAGAATCAAGTTTTGTCTTTTCCAACGCTGAATTATGTATAATGACAATTAATTTAAGAATATTTTCAGCAAGAATTAGTAGAGCTGTCAGTTCACATACCATTGATTTTGTTAAATGGAATTGAGATTAGTAGTCTGAAAGATGTGGAGAGTAGGATCTGTATCATGGGGCAGTTTTTCCAGTTGTTTTAAAAACTGACAGGACTTGGTTCCTGGATAAAATGTTTAGCAAGGTCCCAAGATGCCCATAGTCAAAGCAATTCAATCTGCATTCTTGTTGTGCTGTGAGCGGTCATTTCCCCAGTGCTATCAGGCAAGTGTCAGCAGTGACAGCTTTACGGACCGTGAACTCCAGTGGAAAAGTGCAGTTACTTATCTGGCTTCATCACTGTGCAGAAAACAGGGCAAATCAGGCATTTCCAAACAGCTTTATGTCAAAGTATTAATGGAAAACCTTAGTAGGTTTTTTCCTCTCTTGCATCCCAAAAATTTGTTGTACTGTTGTACTGTTCACAATATCAAATGTTCCCTGTTGTCATTACTTGATCCAAAATATTCAGTAACACTGATTTAAGATTCTCCCATGTTTTCTTTCCATTTCATACCACTCCTGTTTGTTCCATCCATACTGTTTGTGCCTCCTTAACCAGCCCCATTTTGTTGACAGCAGCTGCTGGTGGAGTCATTTGGTGAGTGGGAACAGCAAACTGATTCAGGTTTTAAAATGAGTAATCCCACCTTCTGTCCTCATTACAAGAAGGGCATGGAATAGTTTAAATTGGTATTTCCACCAAATGCTTCTTATCACTAAACCACCTCCTGACACTCCCAAGATTTTTGGTTTCATTAAATAGCCAAATTTATTTAGAGAACATAAAGAGGCAATTCTTATTTATTTTTAGCAAGGAAGCTGATGAAACCAAAGAAAAACTTCATGTATAAAGTTGTTTCAATCACCTTAAGCATTGTAAATGAGCAAGTAAAGAAACAAGTGAGAGGGAAAGGTGGATAACTAATGTTCAGTGACACATTTCTGAGTCACAGGCACTAAAGCAGCTGTCTTCTACACATGACATTTTTTGTTGAGTTCTTCTGTAGCTTGTGTAAATTGCTGAATTTGCAGCTAATTATTTGCATAAGAAGTGTGAGTAATGGGTAGTACTATAAACACGCAACGTTTTGATTATTCCTCCTAGGAATAAGTGCTATAAACAATGGAAAGCCAATACTTGTACAAAAATATGTAGGGAAGATGAAAATATAGTTGTTAATATGACCATATTTCTATGTTATATTACATATACATCTTTGGTTTTGCTTACTAATTGTATAGGGAATAGTGCAGAACAAAAAATCCAACAAAACCTCACTTTCATGACAGATGAAATCCAAAGAGAAAAGGAGGTAGGTATATATGAGATGTTTTCATTTTACCTATGACAAACAAACTCTAAGAAATTTCTGTGTCTAACAATAACTATATTATAAATTAGCTAGTAGCTACATTTAAAGACAAGATATCTACAAATAACTCCGATAGCATTGTAAATACAATTGTAAATACATTTTACACATGTGCTGGTAATGGAAACCAAATTTAATATCTCAGGGCATTTGGATATTGAAATGAAAAGAATTCCCAGTAATCTTCACAAAATCAAAATATTAAAGAATGAAATATTTTTACAAATTACCTTTATGATTCATCATAAATGGAGGGTTAATGTTGACTATCACAGTGCTTGTGGAATCAATTTTAATCTCAGCTACAATTCCATTCTATTACATATAAATATGTATGTATATATAATTTTTTTAACTTTCCTCCCATTTTACTAAACTAAATAGTTTAATAATGGTACTTAATGAGTTATTGTAAAGAGCAGGAGACAATCTTTTGACATTAGAAAAGCAGAATAGATTGCATTCAAATGAAGGAATAAATATAAATCTTTAGGTCAATATATTAAATCAGGCATAAAAGAAAAAGGAGCTAAATAAGAACAACTGAAAGTCTGTGCTGAGGAGCTCAGCCTTGGAAATTGCTCTGAATTGAAACAATTTACTTTTCAATAGCAAAATCATTTACTTCCTGAAAATGAAGCAAGTAATAATTTTTGCTCCAAGGAATTTGTGAAGATCAAATCATACCATAAATCACTTACTGAAATTACAAAGTAATTAGTAATATGATTTAGGCTTCATTTTAATATCTGTTCCCTAGAGGGAGTTGTTAGAGCGCTGGACATTTCTCATTTTATGTTGGAGGTTTGTTCCCCAGCGATTTTTAAAGACATAATATTTTCATGAAAGGCAGATACTGATACTCATTAACACAGTTTGCCTTGAAAAGTAATTGAAATCCTGCCTTTTATCTTGTTTGAAAACTTTTTTGGTACTTCTATCTGCATATGCTGAAGGCAAATTTCACCTGGAATACGTCTACAATGTCTACCAAAGATTTTTACTGAAAAATCTAAGAGTACTTGAAGTTGTCATTCAGGTGTAAGACACTGCTTTTCTCCTTGATCCATTTTCACAAGTGTGGATTGGTGAAACCATTCAATAAATTCAATTATAGTATTTTATATTAATTAAAGAAAATATTATGAAGAGAAGAACAATGCAGTAAATGGACTTTGGATCACAAATGTGGATATACATGGCTTACATTGGTGGTCCCCTAATATGGAATATATTCATAAGCTGCATGCTTATCTAGCTTTTGCAGTGACAGGAAATAGTTGTCAATATAACAGCATAGACTGGAATTATTTTTAGACTAAAATGTTATAGGAAGGGGTTGGAAAAGGTAGAGGGAGTTCAGCTGGACTCTTTGAAACCTTCTAGCTATTTATGCTTCACAAGATTACTATAAAAATAACCAGTGATCACTCCAAGACTACTCTTAAATTTGTGGTGTTATAATGCAGCTCTCTGGTTACTCTTCATTCATAAACTCACCAATTTTGATAGACACAGAACACATACCATGCTCCTGCTGGTGTAAGGGTAACAATATTTTGTGTCTTCAGCACAGCCCTGCTCTTCTGCTGGTATGCCACTATGTATGTGTAGCTATTTATTTCTTCATATATTCTGTTCAATACGTGTGTATAAAAGATACATTCAAGACATGTAAGATTATTATATATATATTTTATATTATCATATAAAAGCCATTTTAAATTGTGGTAGATAATACTTTAAATGAGATCATATAATTTGTGTATGCATATATATAAGGAGGTTTGTTTAATTCTTTAATCTATACCAAATAACTAAAATAATGTCTAAGTAGTCTATGCCCTCCTTCAAAAGGAGGCAGGGGTTATTCAAAAGAGAATATATTTCTCTCAACTCTATAAAATTTAAACTTACATTTATGGTTTTTTACCTTTGTAATTTATAAAGGAAGGTGAAATCTTGAAAGCTTTATCTCTCTAATATTTGACATACTTTATATTCTACATATCTTCGTGATTGGAAGAGGAAATAGTAGCATAAAATATACAACTCAGGCAGACAACCTTTAGATGTATTGGAGAAAAAAACTAAAATGAACTGTAGAATGGAAATGTATGGCTCCAAAAACACACCATTTACTGAAAACATCTATTGTAAAAGTTTTATATCACCGTATTTCTGTATATTTCTCTGTATTTCTATAGTTATGTTCAGATGGATTATTTTCAATAAGCTAGCTAGCATTGGCAGACTCATCTATCAGTTTTGTTTCTTTCCTTGGGCACAGGTGTAATCCAAGGCTAGTGGTTTTCCATATGGCTGCATGATGATGTCTTGATTGCTTTCTCTGTCAGAAGTTAAAATAAAGCCTTAATTTATATATGGAAAACTTCATAGTATTTAAATAGAAATCTTGTTAAAATATTTACATGTGAAGTTAAATAATCAGTTCTAATTTTATCTTTTTGTTGTTTTTCTGGTTTCTTGTCTTTTGAAATATTACTGTCTAAAATATATAGTTATAGAAGAGTTTCTGGTATGTGCATGTTGATGGTATTGCAGAAGTAATACAGGTCATCTTCAGGTTTCCTTTGTGCAGGCAAACTGTCAAGGCTGACTAACAATCAGCTGAGAATGGTACATGTGCAGGTTCTCAATGACAATTTTTACCTAGCAAGAAAGACATGATTAGAAATAACTGGCAAATCAAATTATAACTCATACAGGTATGCCTGTTTCCTCTGATGCTTTTTTGCAAATGCATACATGCAAATAGCAAAACACATCTCCAATTAGAATTCATGCTGCTGTCATACCAGATCTTAAGAGTTGTTTTTTCTTCGTTGGTGTTTTTTGGAGGGTTTTTGCTTTTTTTTTTTTTTCTCAGTACTCTTTTATTTGTTCTTTGTCTCTTTGTTGGTTTTTAAATACTCAATAGTTAATATATTCTGTAATATAAGTATATTGTCTGTCAATGCACTATGTTTAACAAACTGTGCTTAAAAATCCAAACCTGTTTACCTTTGGAAATTTGAAAAAACACTGCTGTACCTTTTTTTCTTGCAATCCTTCTGTAGCTCTCTCTCATTATCATATTAGGTTTACAGTTCAAACTAACATAGTTCTTTTTTGTTAATATTTCACTGTGAATGACTGAATACAACTGACATGTAAATATTTTGTTCTTTAAAAATATTACCCAGAATCTGCAGCCTAACACTGACAGGGTGGCCTGTATGGGGGCATTGTCCAAACAGTTTAAAAGCAAACGCATTTGGATGTGGCCCATAGATGCTCCTCAGGAAGAAAGAAGCTCCCATAGCAGGAGGAAAATACTCAATTTTCAGAAGTTCCGTACATCAGATTTATCTGTACGTAGCAGAAATGTCCATCTAGGGGAGAAGTCTACCTGAAATAACCACTCAGACAGTGGAGGATTAGATTATATCTGCTCAGTTGTAACTGACAAAATTTATCCTGTTCTGAAAAATTCTGAATTCTGAACTTTTTAGTACAAGTGATGTAATGCAGCTTGTATTGCTCAGCAGCTCCGCATGGCTAGATGGTCCAGATATGCACTGGAAAACCACAGGAGGGCTGGTGAACAGTTAAAGACTTCACTTCTTTTAGCACCTTTGGGGCAGGAGGCTGGAAGATGATATATACATGAAGAAAGTTAAAGAGATTGGCCTGGTCATTACTGATGAGACTAACTTGAAAAGCAAGCTGGAGGAAATGCCTGCAGTACTGAGGGACAGTTTTCTTCACAGTAGAAAGGATGGATTGCAATTTGTTCCTTCAACAGGTATAAAAGTCTGTTCTTCACTATAAAAACAGTTTTTGAAATACCAGTAGTGGCATCACTGATATTGCACAAGAGTTCATGTGTTTCTAAAGGTTGATGTTCAGGCATGACAGCAGCAATTTCAGATCTATGAGTCTTGAAATAGAGGGGCAATCATTGGTTCATTAAGAAGTTTCAAAGGAGCTAAAATCTATAGTTATATCCCAATATGAATACCATGAGAAAGTTTAAACCAAACTAAACAGAAACTTTTGTCTTGTGGCTCATAGCTCATGCACAAAAGCCATCTTTTTTTACAGGCACCTATATGCTGTTTTAAAGACACTCCAGCAGTTATTTAATGCTCTTTCCTAGTATGAAATAATCTAATTTACATATAGATTAAGAATCTATTTATGGCATCTGTGATACAACAAACAAATGTGAGGAGTCACAAAATCTTCATTGTATTTATTCAGTGTTGTTTGATTTCTGTTTGCATTAAAGTCCCATTAATATTGACATTTAACATGCAGCATGTGTCAAACATTTCTTACCAAAATGGCCTGACTTCATGAAAACCTGATCTATAGTCAGGGGGTAGCTTTAATTACTTAATCTAAATATACTTCGAGACTTAAACAAATAGGGGCATCAAATTCTACTGCCTACTGGAGAAGTATCAGACATATGTTCTCTGTTTTAAAAGCAGTCACAGTGTTACAATATTAAAACTAATATATAAGCATAGTTATATGTAAACTAAGAGGGTATTTAAATTGTAGGATTTTCTTTTTTAATAAAGCAGAAAATACAATAAGGTTTCAGCTTTGAGATTGCTACGTTTTTTAAAGATTATGATCAACATTGAAAAGTAAAGTTTTCAGCTGTTAGGATAATTTCCTTTGTACCCTAAAGCCATTCTTTTAAGGAAAATGTTTCTGTGGAGCCCATAAGAATGATGCATATAAGAATGGTCACATATTCCCATTGTCAGAGAATGAAAAGAAATTACTTGTAGGATTTGTTGGTAATACTCATTTGGTTTTATTTGATTTTCTTTTTCTTTTTATTTTAACTTCAATGGTTTAGTACGTTTTTAAAAAATTATTTTATTGTTTCTAAAATACTATTGTTGTGCCATATAGTTACATTTTAATCTGCTTTCTTTACCTTATTATGCCATGTGTTCCTTATGTTCTCTGTTGGAGATTCCATTCCGCCTGTTTCATTTTTTAATTCTATTTCTATTAAATATATATTCTATACTGTTTTCAGGAATTGCTGTGAATGCACAAAACTTTAACCTTTGAACTGGATGACTTTGAGATTTAATGGTGCATACTTAACACAGAATTAACATAGATTTTTTTTTCATTAAATATAGAATTTATAGATAATCCATCAGTTGTGATTTCTTCGTGCTTCAACTGTATGCATGGAAACATTTGTCCTCCTTTTTCATGTTTTTGGGGGTTTGTTTTTTTGGTTTTTTTTTTAGAGAAACCCACTTTTGCTATGTCTGTAAATTAGGAGAATAAATTAGTATTTTGAAAGTGAATTAGTTTCTGAAATTTGGGAGAGTGTTCTCTTCTCAAAAGGGAGAATGAGGCTGATTTTTATAGTCAGCCTCATGTGTGTTGGGGTATGGGGAAGTATGCAACAGTAGCCAGGACAGAGGAAAGTTCAGGAGCTAAACTGGATGAAAAACTTCTGCTGAGAAGGCAACAAGTAAGACACTGGATATGAAGAAGCCAATGGATACACTAAGACCGCAATCATGTAGCCAAGGTCATATTACAATGTATCTATCAAAGGCTACTGAGGAAATACTGTGCAAGTGTCTTTGAGTTGTCTAAGCTCCAAACAAGTGAAATACGTGTTTTTTTATTTATTTATGTAGCAAACAGCATAATAAGAGTTAACTAATTTGTTCATAAGCTTTTTTTCTTATTTATAAGTTCTAGAAATTTACAATCTTTTCCAAGTTCTTTTGCTTAGAAAATACCATTTTGCCATCTTCTTTCTACATACAATTCATTAGGAAATACAATGACTTTATGATGTTTTTCTGCATGCTTGGTCTCAAAAGTAAAATCTCTTTTGTGAATTCCATAGAGCACTTAATTCACTTTCTACTAACATCCAGCCAAAATAAAGCATGGAGGATCTAAAAAATGATGACAGCTTTTCAATTCCACAAGGGAGGACCAAGTAGGTTCAAACTGAAGAGAAGTTACGGAAAAGTATCCATCTATCCCTAACATATTTAGACAGGGAGATCTAGAGCATGAAGAATATGTAAGTTCCTTAGAGTGATGACTAGCTGTCATCACAGTGAAGTGAAAAGAAGCAGAAGAGCATTTTAGAAGATTTATGTAGCAATTGTGTTTAAACTCTGATAATCTGGATTGAGACTCCATTTCCTGAGAGAAACTAGAAGTGTATAGAGGAGAGAAAAACAGAAAGGAAATTAAATAAAGTGAAGCTCTGCCCTCAAAACTCAGAAGAAACCCATGCCCAAAACACATTCCCCTTGTGAAACCACCAGCTGGATTGTTTCTCATAGAAAGGGGAGTAAAGGTACGTTTCATCCATCAAAGAACTCTGATTATGATATTTACTTGGTGATGTATTGCTACCCACAATTTTTTAAGAGTAGTCATTGTAAGTCTCTAAAATCAAGGAGGTACCTTGTCTGATGCTGATGCCTATGAAGTACTTAAAAACAAAGCAGTTGCAAAGACAAAACCTAATATCACCATACCTTGGTCACCTGGAAAAATGCTCTTCCCAACATACATGCACATACCATGTGATGAGATGTGCCCTATCACATTTCCTCCAGAATTATACTTGCTAGAGAATAAAGGGAGGAATTTTTAGTGATTTGTGATTAAAATCAGAGAAAATCAGAAACACCAAAATAGAATCTTGATGTTTCACAAAAAAACGTTCTTTAAGAAGGGGAAGACTGGTTTGCTGTATAAAAGGGTCGAAAGACACAGCTACACAAAATGCAGGCAACGCTGAGAAGTGGATGGTTTCTTACCACCATCAATAACAATGTAGCAGTTTGGACCTGGCTTGTTTAATATTTCACACTAAGACTCCTCAGAGACTGACTTGACAGACACAGCATTTTTGGAGTAAACCAACAGCTTCGAAAGCAGAGAGACACCACTCCAGATGGTAGGCACACAGAAGTCCAAAAAGCTTAACTGTGCAGTGACTGAGCCGACAACAGAAAGATACAGTCCCTTATTCTAAGCAGCCAAATGTCTCAGATGTTTGTTAAGCAGAAATTTTAACTGTGCACAGACTTCACTGAATCACGCAGAATTGTTGAGGTTGGGGAGGCCTCTGCAGGCCACTTGGTCCCACCCTACTGCTCAAGCAGGGCCACATAGGATCAATAGCTCAGGACCATGTCCAGAGGTCTTGTGAAGATCTCCAAAGATGAACACTCCAAAAGTGCTCTGGGCAGTGTGTGACAGGGTCCTGTCACCCTCATAGTAAAACAAGTGGGTTTTCCATCTGATTCCATCCATGTTAAGATGGAATCTCCTGTGTTTCACTTTATGTCCATTTGCCTCTTGTTCTCTTTTAATTATCAGTTTAGCTACTTATTTTATCTTTAAATCTTATAAATGTTTCCTGGGAAATTTTAAACCAGTCAAGTCTTTACATCAATACATGTCAACTTGGTGTTCATAAATAATTTAAAAATGGGACTTAGAATACCATGAAATAGTGAAACATACCCGGTAGAGTGTCCACAGGGAAAAAAAAAACCAAAACCTCAAAAAAAAAAAAAAAAAAAAAAAAACCAAAAAAAACCCATCTTCATCATCTTCATCTTTCACTCAATTCTTCATTTGAATTGTAGATGTCAAAAATGTAATGAATAAAAGAAATTCAGGGATATGCTATATTCAGACTTGCAAAAGTTTGTTCATTTGGTTTCATATGAATGAGCCTATAAGGCAAAATACTGGAAAGAGAGACAATGAAGATATATAACAATATATTTATATAAAGTACACATAAAAGTATATAAAACTGCACATTGTGGACTATGCTGCTAACTACATCTCTCAAGAGATCCAAATGCAGAATCCTTCTATAACAATCAGAGTGAAGAGGTTTGGCACAACAGTGAATTTCTATAACCCCTTCTGTGTATTTTCAGTTAAAAGGGATAATGAAGGGATTCTTAAACTTGAATCATTGAGTGGATGCAAATGTCTGTTTCTGAGAAAAGGTGTTATTCATATGGCTAATATTGTGTGTACCAGACAAAATAACTGGGGGTGAGTTTTTTTCATTTTTGAAGGCAATACTTTTATACTTGGCCAATTTATACTCTTAATTTCTGGTTTACCAGTGTTATAACTTGTATCATAAAGTGTCATCTACAGATGGAAATTTTCTGCTTCCCCTTTTCTTTTATTAGAAGAAACTGAATTTTCCTTTGGCCAAATACAATCATTATATTTCGATTCCTAGGGTTAAGCAGTTGTCAATTTCTTATCCTCAATAATAAAGTCAATGATGGTATGTATAGTAAAGTTAGTAGTTTTTTACATGCAAGAGGGAAAAAATGTAATTACTTTATTGGATGCCATGTAAATATGAAACGTTTTTACAAATCATTTAACATTTGCTAGAAATGGAGCCAGGCCAGAAAGAAAGAAAAAAAGAAAGATGACTGAACATAGAAAGTTTGTTCAGTAAATTGAAATCGAAGATTGAAAATGGAAAACTTTTCTTTTAATCTATGTCAAAGGATATATTTTATGTTTGGTTTTTTTACTTTTTTTTAAAGGCCAGTTTTATGAAATATTTATCTTAGAAATGGATTATTTGCATTCTCTGCTTCTTGTCACCCCAATCTTCTGATGTAATTACTGCTTAAGAAGGCTGGGTTAAAAATGCAGTATTATACATTTGAAAGCTTTTATCTTCATATATTTCACTCAGGAAAGGTTGAAATACATTTTCAGCAACAGCCACTTGATGTACTGTGCAAACAACTAGTTCATGTGACCTTTCAGAAAAAATTTATTTCGTGATTGCTATAGTCATCCAATAAAAAAGCAAAACCAAAATCAAAACAAAAGAAAAATCAAATTCTTTACATAGCTTTCACAAGATTTCTCAATGACAAGCTAAAATCCTGCTCATGTTGCCCTGTAAGATGATCAGTCAGTCTCAGACACCTCCAGCTTGCAACTGCATGGAATATGAGATGCTGTAAGAACAATACCACTATTGCTATAAAAGACCCCATATATGAAACATGAAGAAACCTATTTTATACTCACAAGTTAAAAATCTTGTGTTTCTAAGCTTTAGTTAATTCAGTCATCAAGATGTTCTGAAAACCCAAAGGATCTTAAGTCCAGGATTTACATGTCTAAAGTGGTTCATGAATATTCCAGGATAAAATAGTAAATACCCTGCCACAATCATTTCTGCAAGTCCCCATAAGGTAACTCCCTCCTAAACCAGAATGAGAAAGTAGTGCCATTTAGGGAGTTTGTGGGTGAGTTTACAAACCTGTTCATGCTAAGCAGATTTTGTTGCACAGTTCAATTTATGATTCAGTACACAAAGCAGTCAAGAACATAACAACATAACTATCCACAAGGAAACTCACACTATGTCTCATTCAGAGAAGCATTTACAGATGATGGTTAGGTGTTATATAAATAAAAATGCCTGGGGATTTGGGATGTTGTTGGTTTTATTGATTGGAGGATGATACTGATGTTTCCACAATTCCCCCAGTAAATTAAATCATCTAGACCAAAATGAGGTTTTGAACCAAAAAAGAGTTTTCATTTTTTCTGAGAGTGAATGCTGTGCTTTTCACTGATTAATAAGTTGAGTTGAATATCTACAAGAAACTCAGAAAATAAATTTCAGGTAAATCTCTGAAGTTTTAATTTGTACTTGGACTGAGTGAGCAGTGTATAAGACAAAGAAGGAATCAAAACTACTAATTGTTTTTCATGATTTATATAATTTTGAAGGGAAAACCACAATGAAATCAGGGTGCTGTGCCTCATCAGAGTTGTGAACTGATTTCAAATATCTTCTCTGGGTTCTGTGGTATCAGTGCCCTTTTATTGAAAGATTTAACTTTCTGAAATGCCTGGCTACATCTAAAGGACTCTTGAGTTAAGCCAGAGGAGAAGAAGATATAGAAAGCAAGTAATGTTTGTATGTTTAGCAATTAAGTGTTGCAAGACTAAATATGCATAGTTAATTTTTTTGGAAAAGTCATCTAATATTGCACCAATTTTACATAACTATATAACAAAAGCAATTGTTGTGAGTACTTTTCATATCAGAGGTAGAATCCTGGTCTAACCTTAAACTCATTGGTTTCTGGGATTTTAATGACCTTTAAGTATTAACTCCAATATTAAAACATGTCATAACAAAAAACACGGAAAAATAAAGTGTGTCCTTTTTGCACTAATTGATCTAAAAATAGGATTTTTTCATCATGTAGCCACAATATATTCTTAGCTGGGACAGCAACAGATTTAACAGCAGGGCAAATGTTTTTCACTTTTCCTAGGTAATGAAACTTTTAAAACCCTATCATCAAAGTTCATTTTGTTGTGTAAGAATACAGGAGAGCAAAAACACAGGAAAAAAGAAAATAAGACAATCATTCTGCAAGGCTAGAGAAAAAGCTGGATGAGAATTTGTTTTACAAATCTTTAGAAATATTTTTCTTTCTCACCATCTGAGTGTGCATGTCTGTAAGACAGTTGCATACTCTTAAGTGTGTTTGGAAATGGCCATAAAGATGGAACCTTCAGAAATAATTTATTAATAAATTAGTACCTCATTTCAGAGGTTTTTGCATGATCTTTGAAATAAGTATGATTCTGCTAAAGTTATGAGAATTGTGTTATGTTAATTTTTTTCATGAGCAAGCTGGTCTTTCCTAAGTTAACTAAATTCTTTGCTGGTTACATGTGCAGTCAAAAACTAATTTATGTCCCCAGATTCTTTCCTTTTCCATTCAGCTGTCCTTTGCCATATTTTTTTACTAAACTCTGTGTTCATGTTTTACTTTTTACTTTAAAGAAACAAAAATAATTGTTAGATATAAAATATAGTAAGCATCTGTGAAAGAATTCATCATACACTCTAACTTTTACAAAAGTAGTGTGCGAAACTAGTGCCAGAGAGGAATTTAGTGGAATACAGATTTAGATATAATTGGCAGTTAGCTCGACTAACAAGCTTGCTTGTTTCTTCCAGTATAATATGCAATAAGTACCCCGGTAGAGTTTTATTTTGTTTTATGCTGTTTTTTTTAATCATATCTGTGAGAAAGAGAGAACAGAACAAGTTTTCTTTCCTTGTAAAGCCTCCCAGCTTCAGAAACTGAGCGTCATTAACAGTGATGGGAGAAACTGTCAAGAAAGAAATGCCATTTAAAGTTCATGAATGTACCTACTTATTTAGCATGTTTTGCTCACAATTTAGAAGCTCTCATTTTTTGTCTTCTTTTTTCCATTATACCCTGGTCTTATTTCAAATCCATTCCAAATAATCACATCCCAAAGAAATTTTTGATTGTCCTGTTCTCTCTAACCTCATGACCAGATGTGGCACTGCATGCTTTCCCAAGAAACTTTCAGACAGTGTGTCTGACACAGTCTGAGCCCCAAATAGACAGCCCCAGGTAATCCTATTCATACATGCATGCATGTACATGGTTTGTATCCTCAAGCATTGACATTTTTACTGGTCTATCTGTATACTCTTGTTGCCATGTGGTTTCCTAATGATATAAAATTTCTAACTCACATTGATCCTACCTCCTACTGCCCTTCATTACATCCTTGGAGATCAGTATGCTCCTCTTAGAATACATTAGTCATTCATTACTAACTCCATAAAAGCCCTGGAGTCCTAGAAGAGAAGTCTTCGCTTTTACCTTTCTGCTCCCTCACTATTAATAGATAACTCCCAGCTGCTATTTCATTTTTCTTCTGCCATGAAAGCTGTAACTACATGATTAAAATGGCATGCAGCTCTAAAACTACTATCAATTACACTAATTAAGGTCAAATAGAATGAAACAGCACTCTTTGTGGAAAACAATGAAGGCAATGTAAATCTTTATTTAAGAATATTATATGTACATATGACACTTTCTACAAATCTTATTATTAATTTTTTTTAGGTAGTCTCTTATAATGACTTCTCTAGGATGTATTTTGCTGTTTTCCATCTGAGAACAAAACATCAGTAGAAATTTTTATTTTTATTTTTTATTTTAACTATATAAGTAGAAATTACTTATTTTTATTAGAAAATCTATTTTCTTGGGTTTTGTTTGTATAAAGAAAGCTCATTATGAATTTTCAGCATTTGCCATCCCTGCAGCTACAAAGAGGATAACAAGTCAAGGAGGACTTGACATAACTGTAAGAAATGTGTTCTAACTAGGTCTAAAATCTAGTTTTACAATGGAAAATGAATGTTTCCTCTCAGTAGCTGTCCCTCAGTACTGTCTATCTGTAAGACACACTGTAGGAAATAACATTCAGTGGAAAATAGTATATATATTCTAAGAGACTTTTTGGAGGAAATGAATCTTCTGACTTCTGTTTTCTATCATGCAAATTATTTTCATTCTGAATGAGAAAAAAGAAGCTGAAATTTGGCTAAAGTAATTAAAAAATAAAGCAAATCACCAAACAATCTGAGTTTAAATATTTCAAATTAATTATTAAAAAATGATGGCATTTTCATCTCTTTAATGAAAGATCCTATCTAAGCCCTAATATCTCTCTTCATCTGCATGCAGCCGTCTTTGAGTAAACAACCATTCTGCTTAACCAGTAGGGGACTGCAAGGAAGATATTTTTCATTTTAAAGGAGACTCAGAAGTGGAAGATGTTTCCGCTCTTGGTATCAGCAGTGTTCAGTCCTGATCATCACAGTGAATTGCTGTTTTCCTGCATGCCTGTGAGTAGGGTTCTTGAAGGCAGCTGAAAGAAATTATTCATCATGGAAAGTTACTGTGAACAAAAAATATCATCCTTGAACACCATCATCTTGATGAACAGTTCTTTAAATATAAACCATGGCTAGTTCCAAGTACAAAACATTGTTTCACAATGGAAAATAAGAAATACCAAGTAGGAATCCTTTATTATTAAGCTTTTGAAACACAGCCACTGCCTCTTTATAAGTTCTTCTAACTAATGCTTCAAGGTGTTGAGTAATGTAAACAGAAAGAGAATGAGGGTGAGGTGTTTAAAAGAGCTGCTTGAGAGAATAAAGGATCTTAGGCAGCAGCAATGACTCATTTTAACACAAAATGCTCTGTGCTTAGATTATTCAGACTAGATGGGTGTTGTAATTAAAAGTAGTTACCATTCCTTCCTGATAACATCCCAGAGAACTTTTTTTAATAAGCAGGATCATTTCATTAATGTTTTTTTAGTGATCAAAAATTCAGAAATATCTTCCTTTAAATTTCTTCTAAATGACCCCAAATTAACCTACAGAGACATTTCATTCATAAGAGATGTTTTAGTAAACAGTGAAAGTTTCCAACGAAATTTTGACACAGCCTCATTTGATATACAAAGACACAACTGAATTGAAACAAATAAAAGCCTCACTAGTTTAAATCTGCTGGGTATTCAGCCTCACCGAAATTGAAGGCAATAATTAACATTTTGTTATTGATTGTGTGTTCCCTAGCATCTTGAGGCAAAGTTAAATAAGCAGGTTGAGAATTTTTATACTAGTGTATTTTATACTAGATTTGTAGATTTAGAAGCAGGCCTTCATTTGGCAGACCTTCTTTCTAACATTTTTTCACCAGCATCCCCCTCTGCTGTGCCCCAGTGCAGCTTGACCTTGAGTCCTGTGTGCAGTTTTGGGTACCACAATGTGAAAAAGATGTTAAGACATTAGAGAACCTCTGAAGAGCTATGAAGATGGTGAAGGGTCTATAAGGAAAGCCTCACAAGGAGTGTCACTTGGCCTATTCAGCCTGGAGGAGTCTGAGGGGAGGCTTCATCACAGGCTAAACTTCCTTGTGGGGGGAAGAGGAAGGCTGGCCACTGATCTCTTCTCTGTGGTGACTGGTGACAGAACCTGAGGGAAAGCCATGAAGTCGTGTCAGGGAAGGTTTAGGTTGGATATCAAAAAGGGTTCTTCACTCAGAGCGTGGGTGGGTGCTGGCATAGGCTCCCCAGGGAACTGGTCACAGCACCAACCTGACAGAGCTCAAGCACCTGGAGAATCCTCACAGGCACATGGTCTGATTCTTGTGGCTATTCTGCACAGGGCCAGGAGCTGGACTTTGATGATCAGGATATCATATGATTCTATGATTCTCATGTAGTATTTTCTAATTTTGAGGTTGGACTAGATGACCCACTGTAGTCCTTTTTAACCTTACTCAGTTGTGACTAACTCAACTGTTAGTCTGTGATTCTCTGATTCTTATCTATCCAGGATCCATCTAGGCAATGTAGTCTTAAAATGATTTTTATGAGAAATGTGATGTTAAAAATGCAAACTTCAATCACAGCTTAGGGATCACACAACAACAGAAATAATGACTGACAAAAAGATCTTGAGCATGGAGATTGACCAAAGGTCTGAAATGAAATCTTGGAGTTCTGAAGTATGAAGTAAACATTTCAACCAGCTCACAAAACAGGCTTAGAACTTACCTTCAGTTTTTGTTGAATCCACAGAGGACGTTTTATTTCATCTGTTGAGTTCAGTTCATGTTAACAGTATCAGGCCAATTGAATGCATAAAGGGAAAAAAACCTCAAACATTTGTCAATAAGAATACTGATAAATAATGTGAAGATTAATTTTCAATTTCTTTTATAAGAGGTATCATTTATATAAACTTTGAAAGTTCATAAAAGTCAAATGGTTTTGATTGGTTTATGCTAGATGGCTTTTTTTTGTTTGTTTTTGGTTTGTTTTGTTTTGTTTTCCCAGGGGGCTTCTTTTGGGCTGCGCATATCTACCAAACAAATTGACTGGGGAAACTCTAATGACAAGTCACATTTGTATGCACAGTGACAATATACAGTCTATTTAAAGGCTGCTGTTGGACTTAGACAATTCACTTTGTTCCTACCTTTTGCCACGGGGAGGAATGACATCCACACTGCAAATTTGATTGTGCACAGAGAGCATGTGGGAGGAAAGCTGTGTAACTAGAGGCTCAGAGTGCACCTTACTGAGTCAAAACAGAAACAAAAGGAAAAATATATAAATAAAAAAACAAAATTAGTAAAAACTGGAAAAACACACATGGGATGGGAAGGGGACAGAGAGGTGAAAGAAACTCTGTACTAAAGCAATAGATTAATTGTTTAAAATAATATTTATTGATACGCTACTCTTTTAAATCTTTCATGGAAATGAAGAAATGATGGCAGGGAAATTGTAATAAAGAATTTTCTCATCTAAATTAAAAGATTCAGATAAACTGATTAAAAGAAATTTAATTTTATTGAAGGAAACAAAACTGAGTTCATCAATTCAATACATGGAAAGCAAAAATAGGTATGCAGATTAATTTTGAGTCAAAGAAAGGTAGAAAAGGTCATACAGATTATTAATTTCAGAAAAGAAAAGATAAAATAGGATTCAAACTTTATTAAGCAAATCCAAAGCAGATGAACTGGAATATATGAGTCATTAACTTCAGTAAGAAAACTCATATATTTTAAAAATATTTTATATATATTTATATAAATTTTTTAAGGCAGAAAATAATCAAAAAAAGGGACTAATTATTAACTGAATCCAAAGCAAGGCTATATCATAAGGTATACTTTAGAATCCATTTTGGGAACTTTTTAGATTAAAACAAGAATAATGTGGAAAACATGAGTCTGTTTTTGGTTTAGCAGTGGTAGAGGGGAAAAGCCTCTACCCATGAAGTCAGCACAGTCAAACTGTGGTCTGTTTTGACATCATTTCAAGCAACTCCTCAGCCATGTTTTTTAAATAGGAAGAAAACATGTCACTGTTGACAGAGTTATGTCCTCAAAAAGCAGAAGTTTCACTGACCCAACAATATATAGAGAGGCCTGTAAAAAATTTTATGTCTAAGAAAGGTATGCTTTACTGAGTGTAAAGCAGAACCCTCCAGAAGTTTCCTCCATGTCATGCAGAGCCAGTCCTCACTGGCTCCAAGATGGACCTGCTGCTTGCCAAGGCTGGGACAATCAGCAATGATGGGAATGCCTTTGTGATGACATATTTAGGAAGGAAAGAGAAACATATTGCTCAGATATAATTGTGGTCAGAGAAAAGCAGGGTGAGAACACGTGACAGGAGCAGCTCTGCAGACGCCAAGGTCAGTGGAGGAGGGGCAGGAGGTGCTCCAGGTGCCAGAGCTGAGATTCCCCTGTAGTCCATGCTGCAGACCATGGTGAAGCAGCTGTGCCCCTGCAGCCTGTGGAGGTCACTGGGGGGCAAAGATCCACCTGCAGCCCATGGAGGACACCCACACCAGAGTAGGTGAATGTGTGAATGGAGGCTCTGAAACCCAAGCTGGAAGAGGCTTCTGTGAGAGGCCTGCAGACCTGTGGAGAGAGGATCCCATGCTGAAGCAGGTTTCCTGGTAGGACTCATGATCCCATGGATAAGGAACACGTTGCAGCAGTTTATAAAGAAGTGTTTCCCTTGGGATGGACTTCCACTGGGTGAGTTCATAAAGAACTGTGTCCCACGGGAGGGATCCCATGCTGGAGCAGGGGAAGGACTCCTCTGCTTCAGCAGTGGCAGAAACAACCTGCGATGAACTGACCATAACCCCCATTCCCTGTCTCCCAGTGCTGCTGGGGGAGGAGGTAGAGCCCAAGAAGGAGGAACAGGTCAGGGGAAGGTGTTTTTAAGATTTATTTTACTTCTCTTTGCCCTGCTCTGTTTTTGTTAGAGATAAATTCATTCAATATCCCCAAGCTGAGTCTGATTTGCCCAGGACAGCAATTGATGAATGATCTCTCCCTATGCTTACCTTGACCCATGAACAATTAGTTATACTTTTTCTCCCCTGTCCATTTGTGGAGGGGAGTAATAGAATGGCTTTGTAGGGTGTCTGGCATCCAGAGAGGGTCAATTCACTAGAAATAAACAAACAAAAAATCTACTTCTTGAAACTAATTACAAGCAAGAGAAATTAATACAGAAGTAGTGGATTATATAATTTCATATAACTAAAGTGCAACATATTTGCAAGTGCAGTGAGATATTGTGCTAATAGGTGCTATTGTACACAAATAATTCCTTGATGATTTCAGAAATAACAAGCAAGAGAGAAAAACTTACAGCAAAGGCCTATCACAGGATGCAACTCCTACAAAATTTTCATGTTTGTATTTCTCAGATTTTTCTTTTGAGAACATGGAATTTCAGTTTTATGGAGAATGAATCAACAAACACGGCTCTAGATATCCTAATGTCTACTGCAGAAAAAAACCAAAATGTTTCACAAAATTCAATCTAGTCAAATCTCAGCGTCAATTGAAAAGCAAACACATTATGGCAAAGTCCCACCTCAGAGAGCACACCTACTCTCACAATCCTGCTGATGAAAATAACCATATACTTTTGCTTCTCCTTCCTTAGTGTATTTTAGGTAATATTGAGACAATAAAACATTATATTGATTACCATTCTTCCCTTGCTTCATCTACAAGTGCAAGATCTATATGCAATTTATGCTCACACTCCATTGAATTACAATAACTGGGATTATTGTACATCACAGTTTGGTTTTTTTAAGTACACATCAAAAGGGAAAATGAGTAAAACATACATTCTTTGCAGAGCTGGTTTTTGGGTTGTAAATTGCTCTTTAGCTGCCTGGCCTGAAGACCTTGGATGAGGAGGGTGCAGGTCTCCTGTAACTCCAGTGTTTAGCAGTCACTTCTCAGAAAGGAGAATTCAGCTACATTAACATGTTGATGCCTCAGATACTCTTGGCCATATCAAAAATATTAAATATTATTTAGAACTACTCTTGCATTTAGGCAACTATATCTGTCCAAAGGTACTTAGTTTAAAGCAAACTGCACTTATTTCTAGGCTCCAGTGTCTCTGCCTTGGTTATGAAGTGAGATAAGATACCTAACCCACATGTAGATACCTGAACTGTGAGTGTTAATTTAAAACTGAATCCCATATATAGCAGAGATTTACCATTTTTAAATCATGCAGACAGATTTAAACCAAGAAAGATCTAATCTAGCAAGTTAATTTAAAATTCCCCCCAAAATTCAACTATTTGGTGCAGAATGATTTGACCAGCTTTAATTGCTAAAACTGTTCTAAAACCTCAGATGTTATCATTTTAATAGACTGTGCTTAATAAGGTAGTGGTTAGTATTGTATATGCTCTTTAATCTACAGAAAACTGTATGTGTGCTTTACTGAATAATAATTCAAATTGCATCTCAGTGTTGTAACATTCAAAATATTATCTTTAATGACAGATAATTATGATTGTGTCATAAAGTCATACAATCATAGAATGTTTGGGATTGGAAAGGACTTCAAAGATCACCTAGCCATGGGCAGCGACAACTTTCAACAGTTCACATTAATCAAACTGTCCAAGCTGACTTTGAATACATCCAACAACAGGGCATCCACAGCACCTCAGGACAGTGTGCTTCAGTGTCTCACCACACTCAGAGTTAAGAATTTCTTTCTTATATGCAATCTAAGTCTATGTTATTTTAGTTTGAATTATTTTTCCTCTTCTATCACTACTACTGTTCCCTGGAATTATTTTCATTGAGCAGTATTGAATACTTGAATTAATAATATTTTTTCTTATTTTCTTTTACTACCTTCAGAAACTCTACATTAAAATATGCCTAAATCAATTTTATGACATGCCTCATACACCTCATACACCATATATAACTTTGTATATTAATATAACAGCAACTCACTATGATTTTTAAGTGCATCTCTCCAGTCACCAGCAGAGACCTCTTACAGCAAGCTGTCTTTCCCATGCTGTTTCTCAAACCAATGTCAGGATGAAGATAATGTCCTCAAGACTAAATCACTTCATATGTCATTGCCCTCAAGGTCTTCATCTTGTACTTAGTATTCCCTCAGCAATCAACACTGAAGATGAATATCTTGCTTATTGTCCTCCTTAAAAATATTTTTTCCTGTATTTTCAGGATGCCTATTATAATGATGCAATGACTGTATTAGATATTGCTATACATGCTTCTGGAAACAACCTTTTTTGTGTATAAATAACAAAAATTTAGTTATTTGTCAGTTCAAATTTATCTTAACATTTAACACATGAGAAAGGTTGTTTGGCCAGTCAGCACAGCACTGCACCTCAATCAGTCACTTCTGCTTTTTTAGTGTGACATGGTTTTGTACACTGTCATGCTAGCTGCAGAAACAAGCTCTTCATTTCATACTGGCTCAGAATCTCCTGGTAAAACACCAAACACTGACATTTATTCTGAATAATTTCCTCTTTGAAAAGCTTTCAACTGAACAGCTGAAAAAGTTGTCGTGTGAGGATGAAATTCAGGAACAAGTTGAATCCCAGTGTGAAGGAGGAAGGGTTGTGCAGCTTGTACATTATTATGTCATGTGATGCATTTATGACATAGTTTGTGTCTTTTGTAGACTGTCATTAACGTCCAGTGCCTTTAGCATCCCTTGCAAATTGGCATTTGGCATGCCCAACACTGGAAAACTTCAAGAGATCGATGCCTGTATCGCATTTTGTAGTGATCATGTGAAGTGTTCTCAAAGACCAGTATTTCAAACTTGGATCAACAAAAATTGCTTTGTCTGCTGATTTCAATGTTAAGAAAGTTCCCCTTGCTACAGTAATGTCTGAAAGTTGTGCTCCAAAATTGTCAACAGTCTTATGGGTCAAGATACTGAAATGAACCTTAGTTCAAACCACAATTTTCAGGAAGTTTTACTCATTCCGTTACCCCTGCAACCCTTACTTTAGGTAAACTATATTACACAGCAGTCACAGCTTCCAGCAGTGCTTTTGATCTTTCTATTTGGGGTTACATTCATGGATAATGTTATCAAAATGGAAATTTAAATTAAAAAAAATCTGTGAATTTTGTATTTTATAATTCAGATTATATTCTGATTCCTGTGGCTGAAATCATTATGAGTTTTTTCTCTAATGTTTGTCCTTACCAAATAGTATTTCAATTTTGAAACTTTAAATGCCTTCTCTAGGTATCAATAATAAAGTAATTAATTATCAAAGTATAATAGAAAATATTCACAAATTGCCAAAGTGATTATGGAAACTAGGAGTTAAATGGGTGGTTTGCAAAATTATCCTATCTTATGTAGAAAATTTGTGCAGGGATGTTTTTATCATATTCATATCAGTTTTGTCTTAAAATGTTTTTCCTGAGATCCAATAATTCTGAGATCTAAAAATTCTTCAGAGCTTTTGTATGGTTACCATCCAGCTCTGGAATCAGATTTAAAATATTTCTCTGAAAGTGCCAGTCAGAGAAAAAATTGTAGCCATTTAATAAAGAGATTCTTGTGACCACCTTGTGACCAGCTGAAATAGTGCAGTGACGTGATATTCAGAGGATCAGAAAACATTTCTGCAGTTATTTTTCTGAAAAATATTTTATTCAGTATAAAAATTCAATCTTCACATTCATATTTTCTTATTGAGAATGCTGCAAATCATTGGCCCAGGTAGCTTTATTGCATCATTCTAATCCATATAAAATTGTTTGGTTTTTGTAGGTTTTTTTAAGTGTATTGAAATAGACCCTCACACAGTAGACCAAAAAAACAGCCAGCTTATGCTGACATAGAACATTGTCCCCACATACACAAAGAAAATCTGAAAGTCTCTTCTCCTGACATTTTTCGCAGTTTAGTTTATGGAATGAACATGTAACTTTGTGACATAAATGTATTTTGGCATTCTCTGCTGAAAGACCAGCACTTCTCTTTGGACAATACTCTGATGAGTAGTGTGCTGTTACAGTTGGCTATGTGAACCACTCTGGGATTGTAACTTGAACTCAATCATCTGCTGTGACATAACTGAGTTCAGGTTCATGTCATGCACTGGGCAGCTTGCCTTACCTTCACAGAAGTGTAAACAATTTCCAGTTGCCTCTACCCTTCTGTCAGATCACCTTTTCTCTTTAGACCCTTTCAATCCAGTTCTCTTCTGCTGCTCACCTCAACCTATGCAATGCTGATGTGGCCTAGGCTGTCAAACATGACCTTGTCCTCTGGAATTTCACCTCTGAGTTGTGCTTTTTCCATTGTGTAGAATGCTGAGGGAACAGGCATGTGCCTCTAAGCCATGAATCTTGGCCATGCTGCCTTGTTAACAAGTTACTGCTCATTAGCTGATCCGTGACAACCATTCCTACATGTACTGCTGCCCCACACTACTTAAAAAGAGTTCATCTCTTTTTCATTAAGATGTAAGTTATCATCAATCAATTCCACATTTACTGCAGTCTGTAGGCTCCTGTGCTCTGATTTATAATGATATGTGCAAAGGGTCTTGGTCAATGATAAATTTTAGGAAACTCAGAATTACTTACTCCTCTCTGAGGGATCAGTGATTCCAGTCCAGAAGTGCCATCAAAGACTGCATGCAGACAGGTAGCTAGGCCAAATAATTTCCTTTGAAATGGCTATCCCACGGGCAAATTGTTTCCACGTTAAATTATGCACTGTTTCAGTAAACTTCCTTTTAATTTACTGGATTTCATTGATGAAGAAAATGCTTTCACTTCTATTCTTGCAAATCATTTCAGCTGCGAGTGAACCCCTTGAAAAGAGGTAGACCCAGTTATTTATGGTTTTTTGTATATTAATAATTTCACAGGGCACAAGTGGTTATTAGATGTCTGTGGTTGACCCATATGTATAAATATCTCAGAATTTTTTAACTTAGAAATAAAGATAGCCATTAGACTTTAGTAACATAAATGAGGATTCTTGATAAGTTTAGGCATAAAGCAAAATAAATAGATCATTATCTAGAGAAGAAACCTAAGTTTCCTTTAGGCAAATAAGCATTTTCTTTTCTATCAGTAAAACCTTTCATACTCTTTAAATTGAATCTGTTAAAGGTTATGTTGGGTTTGATGGCCTAGAAACTAAAGCATGAAAAACAATTGGATCTTAAATTCTTCTTATTCTTCTTAACTTGGCAAATTTTACCTAATATTTGGGTTAACTAATGCATATCTAGTGTGCTTGTTTGGGAATCCTTTTTGAATTCCTACGGAGATAGAAAATAATCTCTGCTATAAAATTAAAAAGAAAATTACCATGCTATGATTTTCAAGTTGAACGTTGCTAAAAGGAGTGACCATGCAAACAGAGCTGCCATCTTGTGGATAAAAATCTCCTAAGAGCAGGTAGCTTGTGTTGCCTGAATGCAGGAGGGAGAAAAAAAGTCTATAAAAGTCATCAGATCTACCTGACTTGGCATTCATCTCATACTCAGCATTATGAGAGCTGTAATTTTGAGCTTACACAATCAATCTCTAAAAACTCATCACCTGACTGAGTTCTAATTTCCCAAAAAAATCTTTAAATCTAGCCTTTCCAATATAAATAATGTATAGGTTGAGCTATGCTGAAGAACCACTTGTGTTTTTCAATTAGTGTTTGGTGCAGAACTATGTTTCGTAATATAAATAATTAGTTTAACCATTAAATTGATGTGACAGAAATAATTGTCAAGCAATTAAACGCAATAACGATTTTAGCTCATGGGAAATATATACTAATAAACCTGAGTTTCACTTTGCTTGAGGACTAAAATACTCCTCTAGTTAGATTCTTCAGCATTATTCATACATCAGTTAATATTAGGTTATAGAAAGAAAAACAGTTACTGAAAATCATTTGTCACTTCTCTTTCATTTCCTTGTTCTTTCTTCTTCCATGTTATTTGAACTGGAAACTAAAAAATGCCAACAAATATCACTGCCAATAACACCTTTATTGTTTGTGCCAGGTGGGAAATTTGACAAGCCAATCTTTTCAGAGATGGAACTCATGGCACAACGATAGGAGCTTATGAATTCTGTGCTCCTGGATTTCATACACAATCATGCTTTGAGCTCTTGCACCCTGTGTTTATTTCATTGAAGAGATTTTTATTTTAAAGAGGTGGCCTTACAGCTTTTCTTTTTTCTGAAGTAAATTGCTACTATTACATATTTAAAGGGTTTAATTTAAATCTTACCACTTAAATTATTTTCATTATTTGTATTTCAAACTGGTTATAACCCTTGTGTGACAACATGTGGAAGTGTGAAAAATGCTGTGTGACTTGATTATGATCATGGAACTGCTCTATTACCTACAACTGTTACTTTGTTAAGCCTGGATCTCCAAATTCGGTCATGGTTTTAAAAATACTGGTGATAGATAATTTTTGAAACAAGAAGCATGGAAAAATTGATAATTTATCAGTAAATTCATAGATAGTTCAATTTCAAGATATTCCTTAATCATATATTACTGTAGAATTTATTTTTTTTTGGTAAAGAAAATATCAAATTTTACAGGTCATTTACAAAAAGCATTCTACCCTAATATTCCAAATTAGCATAGATACTACACTTTTAAAGTAAATTTTCTAAGTTAGTGCTTATTTAATAAAGCATAGGTTCTCTATTATCACTGGGGAATGACAAACTTTATGAACACTGAGAACTTTGTAAAATATGGCACTACCATTAAAGATGGTTTAGCAGGCAATCTGTGAGTGATACACTCTTTAAAAGTGTGTTCTACATAATAATAAAAAATGCATAGAACTTTAATTAATCATTTTAGGATTAACTAGATATTGGAAATCCAGGAATTTTTCATGCCAAATCAACCAGTGTAATAAAATTTTGGCAACAATGTGTCAGTTTTGTCTAGACTATATAGAGCCTTACATATTCTGGAGAACATAACTTTTACATATGATATATCTAAGCATACTTTATCTCATCAATAGTTCTTTTCCCTACAACTCATAATACTACTACATATTACCATTATCATTAATCATACAAAAGCAAAGCTGACATTCCCATTGTCCAAATTAGTGTTTTCTGACCTGAAATAGTTTTGTCACTTTGCATAGCATTGAATCTTTTTTAATAACTATTTCCATCTGAACTACCATGTTTTCTGAGCAGAAATAAGTGAACAAAGGCTTTCATTTTGGCCTAAAGAATGTTTTGGCTAATAGGTTAGCCTCCAAATCCCCACACAAAACTGGTGTTTATTAAGTCCCCAGAATTTAATCTCCTGAGTCTCTAAAACTTTGTGAAAGAACCACAAGAAATGACAGAGCTCTTTATCAAGTTTATTCTAGAAATCTTATCTTACACATCTTTTAGATTAGGTTAAATCATGTTTGATCATTTTTCCTGAGTTTTTTTGGCTTCGTGTAGTCGGTTCTTTGGTCTTTTTTTTCCCCCAGGAGAACAGACTGAGCAACAATTTTTTTTTTTTTTGAGAGATAGCAGGCCATAAATTAAATTATGTGTTATATTATTACTGTAAATACATTTGGGATCAGGTTCCTATCCATTTAAAAAAAGTCTTAGTTTCCCAAGATTGAAAAAAGTTGACATAGAACAAAAAATACAAATACATGTGATAGATCAGATTTTTTTGCATTTTTCTATAGAGTAATGGGATTTTTTTGCCACTTAATGGTGAGAGATCACAAAATTAATTTATGGAAAAAGTAATTATTTAAGCACTGATTTGAACTAATTTTAAAGTTCTCATTATTTATGATATTGCCTGTAACATAGCTAAATACTTACTGCCACTCTATTTAGGACATCATACATGTGGCAATGGGTTTCATGCCTGATTTACTACAAAATATCTGGGCTGCTACTTAGCATTCAAAGAATAACTCTGCATATACATTTGTTCATCTCTGTACTTTTCCTGTTAGTTTTAAATGCTTAGAAAGACACAAGAATCAACCTAACAGTCCAATAGTGCAATATTCTTGAATTTAAACCCTTTTTCTAACATGTCCCTCTGTTAATCTTGTGCCTTAAGAGGACACAATGCAAAATCATAAAAATATGAGTTCTCGAGGTGCTGCATGCATTAACCTTTCCTTTTAATACCTTTTCTGTACAATATTTTAATGATTACTGTCATTTAGCAAACAGATGATGAAAATGCAGATACCTGGGGGTCTTGTTTAATAATTTAGGCAAACTAGTTTTTAAAATTTATTTAATTGCTACATTCAATAGCTAAGCACCTGGTCCCCAAAGCAGGAGCTTCTTGTACAATCTAATTTCTCAAGGAAAAAAAAAAAGGGGGGGGGGGGGGGGAAAGAAGGCAAAAAATAAAAGAAAGAAAATAAATGAAAGGCGAGAAGAAGAAACAAAAACAAATTGGGAGAGGAAAAAAAAAAAAGAAAGAAAGAGGAAAAAATGGAAAGCCGCCACCTGTGTGTGTGCCTGCAATGATTAGAGACACCTTTCAGTGGGCGGCCGGCAGTTTAGGGTTAAGGGCCGGTGCAGGTGAGGGAAGCCAATGAGCGCCCGCCCGGGGCTGTGCCTGACATCATCCCGCCGGGGAGCGCCCAGCCCGGCCGGGGCAGCGCCCGCCGCCGCCCAGCCCCGCCGTGATGGATGTTTACCGCTCCTCCGTGAAAGCCAATTATCTCGCTTTTGTGTGAGGCCCAGGGATCGTTCAGGCTGCCTGCTCGCACACGGCGCTGCTGGATCCGGCTGAAGCGATTGTTTTCCCTGTGTCTGGTAAGAGTCTGGTCTGGTTTGCCTTCTCTTTCAGAATAAAGGTGATGCGCCTAACCTGGGAGGGGAATTGCTTTCATAGTTCAGAGGCTTATATGCCTATAATATGTAAAAAAAGCGGATTTTTACTGGCAAAAAGGAGATCCTGTAGAAAGGGAAGCGTTTTAAAGGAAAAAGTCTCTGTCTGGCAAACTCCACTTTGCAATATGGAAAGAAATAGCCTGCATGTTTGTGCTGCTCTTCAGGTGAACTAAAGAGTTATTCGGCTGACAAGACCATCACACAGATCAGTCACTTAGTACTTGTATTTTTCCTTTCTTTTCTTTTAACACTTTCATTTTTTCTTTGAAATCTAGCTTTTTTTGATGAACAAAGAAACGGGGAGATTTAAGGAGAGGGAATTTAATATTGTAACAGGTTTAAAAATGTTCTGGAATACTTTGGCAGATATCAGTCAAAACCTGTGAAAAATATATTACCAAGATTTTAAAGTTTCCAGTTCTGGAATTAGTTATAGTTACTTTGTTCTGCTAATTTTTGTAATCTGAAGTGCTAAGAAACTGAGTCAAAGATAAAAGTGTTCAATATGCAACATGCTGGTAGCATAACAACCAATAGAGTTTTTGTTTATATGTTTTTATGTTTATGCTCTGTAGCCCATCTTAAAAAACATCTAATTCTGTAGCTACATAAGTTTATATCTGCAAGTGTTTATATCGTTTGTATTGTTGGTAGGTTTGTGGCTTGCACTGAGAGAAGGGAGAGGGGAAGGATTTTGTCTGTGTAACTTCCTAGTTTTGCAACAGAATAAGTACATTTTAAAGCTTCTAAACCAATGTGGATTTAAGAGATTAGAAGTGACACTGACATTGACAAATCAGATTCAATAAAGAATTTAATTGACTGAAGGAGTTCAGGGGCTACTGTATGAAGAATCCAATAACCAGTTTAACTAGTCAAGCAGTGTATCTAATAGGAAATAATAAATAGCAGGTTCCAGTTAATTTAAAAGCTTGATGACATTTACTTTTTGGAGATTAGAATTCACTAGGTCACTTAAGAACTCTCTATTTCAGTAATCCATGATTATATAATCCATGATTCTACAATACAAAGTTTAAAATAATGACATATGTAGTGAGTATTACAAGTGCTTGCAAAATTAAGATATATTGTCATTCAATTTAGCTATGACTATCTCTGCTCTAGTCACTGTCAGAAGAGCAATAGTTATTTTCATCTCAAACAGCATTTAAGACAACAAGGCTTCCCTGCTGTATAATACTTTTTTGTTCTTTACTAGTTCAGTCCTGTCTGTGCTGGTCCTGCTACTTATCATTGTTAATTCAGCTCTGGATAATAATGTGACAAACAATCCCAGGCTTTTAATAAATGACATATCTACAATATGGATGGCATTAGAAGAACATATTTTTGTTAAGGTGAAACACTTATTATTCCTTCTTGTCTTTTTGTTAGCAAATTTTGCTAGGTGAGATGACCATGGCCTTCATGGGAAAGGAGTATTTAACATTTTACTACCCTACCCTTCTTGCTTAGATTATTAAACTTGAGTTTACCTTATGCTAGTCTTGCAGCTATGGTTTTAATACTTTTTAATTTAAAGAAAAAGTTTTCACCTCTTCCTTGGTTACATACCTACTCATTGCATAGGTCCATGTCATTTAGCAATGCATTGTTACTAGGCTTCATGTCAGATCTCCCAGCATTTCTGTTCCTACTTGGCTTAAGAAAATTCAAATAAAAACAAATTGTTTGTGATTTCTGCTAAAATAAAGCATGATGCATATGACATAGGTGTAAGGCTGATTTGTTGCATGCTCACAATGTTCTGATCCAAAGCATTCAAAGACTGCTTTCAATAAGTGTGTCCCTTTACGTACCAATGCACATTGTTCTATCAGATAGTAATCATGGAACTAAGCAAGCCAAGGAAACTTAATGATATGATAATCCAAACAGATAGCAATCAGCTTCTTATAGGAAATGAGACTTTCTTCTTTATCCTTTCAAGAGGAAGATAAATAATTTCTGGTACACCATTTTATGGAAAAAATATGGAGGTTTTTCTCTTATTTTCAATCAGAAACTAAAGTTATCAGAAAAAATGTAGAAAAACATAATTTTTTGGATAAAAACTGTTGTGTTTTTCGTTTGTTTTTTTTTTCCTTAAAACAACAATAAAGGTAACTGTAGTAATGCTATCCCAAGGACTGCCTAAAAGATTGTCCATTGCTTTGGAAAGGAGTCCCTCTAGTCTTCTACTTGGTTTTACTCCATAAAGTCCTTATTACATCAGTGGCCTGCTGTATTAAGAGAAGAATTAACATGAGGTTGCTTGATTGTATGCATTGGCCATTTTGTTTGAATCTCTGTGAATGAGTCAACTTGAACATTTTGACAATGACATCAGGTAAAAGCCCTTACAATGACAATTTGAGTCATTCCTCCTACACAAGATACTCTCTTCTCTCGTCAGATAATTTGGAGAAAAGTGACAAAAGGAGATTTTGGTTTTTTTGGGGTTTTCTTTCAACTTTCAATAAATTTAGTACTTCTTAAGAGACAATAAAGGTGCCAGCTAAGCAGAAATAGGATAATAACATCAATTTCTCAAAAAGTATCCATACCTCTAGTAGTAAAACACAAATTGAAAAGAATCCTTCTTCCTCTATAACCTGCAAAAGAAAATTAGCCCTAGAAAAATAAAAATTAAAGTAGTGTTGCAATAGCACATTATTTTTGTACCATTGTCAATAAGTACAGGAGACAGAGGGGTTCTTTCATACTCCGATTTTCTGTCTAAGACATTACAAGGACACTCCTCTAGGATCTTCCAAATTAGAAAAACAGTCTTAAAACCTTGTTCATGAGTGAGGTCCTTTATGTGAAAGTGTGCCAAATGAGACCTGGAAGTCTATTTTGTTCCCTTAGACTTTTATCCACATATTCCACTACCCAAGGTTAAAAAAAAAAGTCCTTTTCATCTACAAAGTGATGAGGAGATTTTTTTTGCCTTTTAGATTTTTGTTTTACTAAATTCAAAGGCAAGAGATATTACAGGGAGTATTTCTAAAGTGGGAGAAATGAAATGCAGATTTACATCTGTCCCTCCAAGTCGTTCTCCTTTGGAAAAAAATCCAGATGTACAGGTGTGGAGAAAACACCTTGGATGTCCTCCAATAGGACACCTGTCGGGATGATGAAAGGAAAAGTGACGTAGATCACACATTTGTCACAAAGTACAGACACAACTGTTTCCTTTTCTCTTTTGTTTTGAATCTTAGAGGAAGTCCAGTGGATGCCCTGACACCCAATAAAGGTTATACTAAAAGATGATTATAGTCGAGGATTTACAACTCAGATTTTAAAATAATTTTGCAACTTTGCTCTAAACTTTTTGCCCAGATATAGCATGGTCCTTTTTGTTTCCATAATTTGTGTATTTCCACACAAGTGTGACATTGTGGATGCATTGAGTCAATCCTACATGGTTTAGTGATAACAGTTCCTCTTTTAATCTGTGGAGAGAAAAAGGCATCTCCAAAAAAGAATCTCATCATTCAGATACTTATTTGAGATAGGTACTCTGAATTACTCTCAGGAGGGGAAAATTCACTCCATGTAGACAAACTACTCAAATATTTTCAATTAGGTGTCAAATTTCCTGACTTTTAAATATTGTCTAATTAAGGTCTCTTAGATTTCAATCCCACAAGTAACATAAATAATAAATGAACAAATAATTATACTCATTATTTGTGGCACATAGGAGTCAGTCACAGTTACTGATTTCTGCAATAGATGGACTCCGGACTTCATCTCTGAAGTGGCAGGGGTGTTGAGACTTTGAGGTTCCACAGGTGTTTGCTGGCAGTCTTGTCCACTGGTATTTGCAAGAAACGTAAAGGTTTGGGAAATACAGATCTATGGCTAGCAACAGGGGGAAGCATGCTCCGCCTCTTACATCCATTCAAGCATTGTCTCCCATGCTTAAAAATTATAATTCCTTTTCCTGATCATTTTTTACTTGCTGTCAGAAACACTGGAGACTCCAGCTATTTCTCACATGCACTGCACATTTTCAAAGTATCACAACTTGGTTATTTTTTCCCCCTCTTCCTAAAAGACACAGCACACAAGATGTTTTTGCTGAAGGTCTTCAATTCTCTCCACTAACATTAGGGACTCCTCAGACATTCACAGTATTGAGCTTGGACAAAGCAATGTCACTTTTCTAGCCTCATTTTTTGATAACAACAACAGGTTTCTAGAATCTGTAATTTCAGAACAAATAGTCACAAGTTTATCTTTTCAGTTCTGAGTCCATCCTTTTTGCTTCAGCCTCTAAGCAGGGGTTCTTAAGAATCTTCTGAACACTGTTACAGTTTACTCTGTCCTGATGCAAATAACCAGCCCAGTGTATTTAATAAATCCTTCATTGGGCCCATGATTTTGGTTGAAATAATTTGTTGCAGTTTAAATATACAGGCATGTAAAAGAATAAGATTTCAATCAAACTTGTGCCATCCCTTTTAACTCCAGATGTGTAGTTGGGAATTACTGGATACAACTTTCAATTTTTTCTTAACTACCTCAATCAGTCTCTTAATAAGCTTTGGATTTTAGGATCTTAACTTTCTTAGAATGTTAACTAATTAGGAAGTAAAGGATTATAAGGCATAAGCAGAAGGAAAAGACTACTTTCAAGAAAGAAAAACATGTAAAACAACTTCTTTCTTTCTACTCCCTGTAAATTTAATATTTTAACAAAATAATGTGGTCAAAATTTCAAATATTCAGAAGAGTGTTTCCTGAATGAAACATAATCTGTCACAATCTATCATCATAGAATAATATTGCATTATCACTTGCAAATGAGAAGTACAGCTTTCATAGTTGCCAAGCTGTACTTATCTACATCTGATGGTACCCATTAATTTTTAACAATTGTCCTGTCACCAGTCCAGTGAGCTGTAGAAAATACTGTGGAGATGGCACATTCCTTGATGATTGCAGTTAATGCTGCTGCCCCTCTGAATCAGCATGAAATGTAGATGCTTTTATGACTGAAACTGCAATTTGGGATTTGATCATGCTATTTATAGTATTGCTAATGGTCTGTAGCACTGACAAGGGGCGTGTTGAAGTCATTCTCTCAGTTACTCTTGTTTTCTGTTATAAGGCAAAACTGACATCTGGATCTTATATTTCAGTAACTAGACAGAAAATAACAGCACGAAGAGGTAATGATTTTCAGTGGTGGAAGATTTTAATAGGCTTGGGCTTGTTTGTTTGGGTTTTTTTTTTTTAATAATCTGAATAATTTCTAACAAATATTTTGATTGAGGAAAAACAGAATTTTATTTTGATCTAGTTTCTGTAAGGTCAATTTCAGTCACATGGTAAAGTGAAAGGATGTTTAGTGACAACTCAAGAAATTAAAATTGAACTTAACAAAAACAGCTGTACATGGGATTTAGACTTACCATGCATTACTATATGAGCAAAATGTTATTTTGAATTTTTATCAAAATACTTTAGAAACATTGCATCACTTCTGAAAAAGAATAGTTTACTTCCATGTCCTCATTTTGTTTACCAACCCAATTCCTAAAATGTGTAGTATCTAGTTTGTTTTAATTTTGAACCTAAAAAAGCATCATTATATAAAATTATCCATGAAGAATCCTTCTCAAGTTAATAACATTAGAATATTTAGGAGATTGCCTGATTTTTATCCTTCTCTGAAAGTATATTTGAATATTATCATGCCAAATAGCTCCAAAACTATCAAGAACCCAATTTAATGCCACAGTTCTCATGATTGTTGTAACCAATGTGTAGAGAACAGTAGGAATTATAGCATTTTGCTTCATTATTTCATCTTTTAATTCTCATAGAATCGTGGGAAGGAAAAAACAACAGCAACAGCTAAGTACATTAATGATCCCTGGGAACAGTTCTTGATTTCCTATGGGTTTGTGTCCCTTACTTAATTAACTACTTAAGTGACTTATACTAAGATTTCTTTTTATCTCTCCATATGCTTGTAAAAATTAAGCCATTCTTCTCCCTGCAGGACAAATAAGTACTGGCTCAAGCCAACTTGATAGAATCAAACAGCATCACTAGCATACCAGGAGAGCTGTTTTCTCACTGCCTCTTGGTTTCCCCCAACACAGAGCACAGGGAGTAAGAGATAGGGTAATGTGAACTGCTTTAGTTGGCACTAGAGCACTGTCCCCCAGATGTCTAAATCTGGCATCTGCTACTACAGTCAAAAGTTGTTCTGTGGGGAAGAGTAAGCCTATTTTCTCAAGAAAACGGTAGGTTTTTCAAATGTAGGGATATTAAAACTGTGTTACTAAAGCTCTGAAAACTTTAATCAGTTGAGGATATCATGGGAAAATGGAGCTCTGCTATAGGGGTGCTGGGAAGGAGTTAGAAATTTGCAGGTTTTAAAACAGCCACATAGAGTGAACCAAAAAAGCATTGCATTTCATGGACATTGTGTTATGAGGACACAGCCTGTAAAGTATGTCCAGAAACATGCTAAACATTTCATCTCTATTCCAGTATATCTTTTGAATTTTTACAGTTAGTCTTTCCTATGCACTAACTTAGCTTGCAGGACTGTGATTTAGTAGGACATTGAAGTAGACTATCTATCAAATCCTTTTCTACAGGTTCTGAGAAGTACTAATAATTCACTGAAATTATTCCAGAGCAATAAAACTTCTGAAGACTGTGGTAATCTAAAAAGATTAATTTCTTTGTTTAGTTTAGCCAAAAATTTCTAGGTGTTAAGTGTTTAATTCCCAGTTGGATAATTATTTCTCCCTAATATCTGATAGAGACCTTTAAGTTGCTTCTAAGTTAGAAGCAGAGAAGAGATTTAGCAGACCAAAGTCCTCAAAAGGCTTATTAACTTCCTTCCTGCAACAGACACAGAAAGGAGGGATCAGTTTTTTGCCCACCTGCAGTGAATTCCCTTCTGAGCCTTGCAGTGTTTCACCCTGGCACTGCAGTGGGTTCTCTGAGCTCTAGGAGAGCTGCACTAAAAGAAATAGCTACAGTGACTTTGCTGAGTTTCAGAAATTCAAGAACCAAAAAGGATTGTGACAGAAAACTGTATAATCATTTCTATGAATACCCATACTTAATCATATAAATAAAAGGAGCTAATTGACTAGGTTGCACCTAGTTCAGATGGATTCAGAGAAAAAAAATCCATGCTTTTGTACTGGAATCAATCTTCTTCTTGGCACAGACTTACATATTTTCAGTTACTTAGTTGCACTAGAAAGCTTACTTTTAATGTTTTGGGGTTTTTTTAAATTAAGTATTCAATTATTTATTTTTTCATATATAATATGCTCTATAGTACATCCCAGGGAATGTATGCATTTGAAGTAAAAGTATTTAAGCAGCTGTGTTCCTTTATTTAAATAAGATGACAGGAATCTTGAAATTAAATTATATGTTAAACACCTGAGTTCTAAGCAAACTTCAGTCTGAAGGAGCTGAAACCTATATCGTGTTTATGGGATCATATCACAAACACTGACTAGCAGGCACAAACCTCTATCCCAGTTTAATCTGGGATACTGTGCAGCCATAGGAAGACATGAATATTGGTGTGTTGGTTATGTAGGAAGTCAAGTAACTTTACAGCTGTAGTACTATGATTAATGACAAATTTTGGAATATTTTTGAGTTTTATTCAGGGGCTGCTTAGTACAAAGCATACAGATAATTCAGAGTTGGCTGCAGAGCCAGGCAATTATGTACCAAAGAACATACTGCATAAAACATGCATTCCCTGGGGCACACAGGCTTTGTGTGCACATCATGGCTCTGTCCTCTGTCCACTTTGGGATGAGAGACTTTGGCACCCCTCAAGCTCTGCATCCTTCATTCCCCACTGGAAGAAGGACAGTGTTCCACTGTGTAATACAACAGTTACTTGGATCTGGATAACTGGGAGCCAGAGCAGTGATGCAAAACACAGATTGCCCCATGGGCAGTGTTTGTAGACAGCCTGATGTGGGTCTGTGTTCAGCACACAACCTTCCTAAATAGTCTCTCAAAGACACTTAACTGATATAGACAGGGCATCTAAGATATACAAGCATTATTGCTCACTGACCACCTCTGTTTCATGTGGTCTAATACTTAAATTTGCTGACTAAAATAGACTGCCTGATCTTATGCACTAGAAGATATTTTATTCAGAGTATATACTACTCTTCCTCATTCTTTCAATCTTTTGATGTCACTTAAAGTCCTTGCTTAAATCACAAAAGGAGACTTTTAGGAGTTTATTTGGTGTAAGTTCTCCTGCGTTGGTCTGTCTTCCTTACCTACAGGTCTACTTTACTACTCTTTAAATCATAAAATCAATGAATAAAATTGTTCTATGAAGGACAGAATAAACCAAGCCAGTTTGAAGATATGTGGATGTGATGTCTTTCCCTGAGTAAAGATTTGTGATTACACTAGTCATCTGCAGAGTGGGACAGGGAGGAGCCTTTGGCACACATTAGGAAGGACCATTAGTTCTCATACATTTCCTTAAGCAACTATTATCAGAGAAAAACCTGTAAGTTCTAGCTGAGTGTAAAGATGACCTAAAATATATTGGTCTCTTCAGAGAGAAATTGGCTGGGGATATACTAATGGGAATGCTTTCTAAAGTGGTCATATTTCTCTGTAGTCAGGTTTTTGGGTACAAACAAATTGGTGCTGGGTCATGAGGGAAAAGAATTCTCCTTTTGCTTCACCTGATTTCACCTTTTTTAAAGTTATAGACAACAAAAAGCAACATCCTCTTTCTGCAGTATGAAACCACTTTTGCCTTCTGACTAATGCTTCTCTGGAAAATGCCAGTGTACACATTTCCTTAATATCTATATCTTTGCACTGCTGTGGCCAAAATTTGTCAGTATAGAACCTCAGATTTTTGAGAATTATAGAGCTCAAATTGACTTTTTATATTCCCTGTTGATTTCCTGTACAGATTTTGTATTGACTAAAAGTTTATTTCCAGCCTAGAAAGCCAATTGCATCTTGCACAAAAAGAAGTGTAACCTGTAGGTCAAGGGATGCTATTTTCCCCCTCTACTCTGCTTATTGGAGTCACACTTGGAGTACTGCATCCAGCTCTGGGGTGCCCAGAACAAGGAAATCTATGGACCTGTTGGAATGGGTCCAGAAGAGGGCCACAAACATGATCAAAGGGCTGGAGCATCTCTTCTATGAAGAAAGGCTGGGAGAGCTATGGTTGTTCAGCTTGGAGAAAAGAAGACTCTGGGGAGAACTCATTGCAGCCTTGCAGTACATAAAGAGGGTTTATGAGAAGGATAGCAAGGATTTTTAGTGAGTTCTGTAGTGATGAAACATGTTCAACATTTGTAAATGGAGAGAGAACAGATTTAGACAGACCATAAGGAAGTTCTTTACATAAGTATGGCTAAATGTGTTGGAAGAGACTGATCCAAGCCCAACTCAACTTGTCCCTGAATGCTTTTGGACCATTCAGAACTTCTTTGGGCAATCTAATCTCTTGAATGATGTCTCTTCCTGTGGCAGGATGTTTGAACTAAGGGACCTTTAAAGAGCCCTTTTCATCCCAAACTATTGTATGTTTTTGTAAACCTACTGAGTGTTTCTACCTCCATCAATGAAAGTCCATTGGATTAAGGGCATAAACTGAAATAAATAGCTTTAAAGTCACATATTTTAGTGAGCCACCAAAAACACGTGTGTTTTTTGGGTTTCTTCAGGCTTTTTAAAAATAATTGTCTATTCCACTCATTACACAGTATTAACAAAATGTTGCAAGTATTCCTGCAAAATATTAAATTGATTACAAAATGATGATTAGAATGCTTACCCATTGGCATAGCAGGAAGTGCTATGGGGAGGTCTTCAGCCCCTGGTAAGTCCATGCCTGAAGTACCATGTCTAGTTCTGGGCTATCAAGTATGAGAGGCATGAACATACTGGACAGAGTCCAGTGAGGGGCCACAAGGGTGATTAAAGGAATGGAGCTTCTCTCCTTTAAGGAGGACTGAAGAGCTGGGATTGTTCAGCCTGGGAAAGAGAAGGCTTGGGGGGATCTCATCAATATATATACACCAGAAGGAAAGGTATAAAGAGGACAGAGAAAAGGTCTTTTTTTCAGTGCTGCCCAATGACAGGACCAGAGGCAATGGGCACAAATCAAAACATGGGAGGTTCCCTTTGAACATTAGGAGACACTTTTTACTGTGAGGTTGACTGAGCACTGGCACACACTTCCCACAGCATTTGTGAATCTCCCTTCTTGAAGATACTCAAATGCCATCTGGACATGATCATGAACAACCATTTTCAAATGGCTTTGCATAAACAGGGTGATTGGACATCCAAGTGTCTCTTCCAACCTGAATTCTTATGTGATTTTGTGATCCTTTGTCTTTTGAGCACCCCTCAGTACCAGTGTTATGCTTTGCTTAGGCCAAGCAAACTAGAAATACAATAAAAATTGTTGAGCATGAAGAATTGAAGTGGGACCAGATGACCTGGTATACTGGGTCTAACATTATCCATTCTTTCATTCTGTAATACTTAAAAATTTCAGGTCAGTATCTCTGAGCTACACTGCTTCATGCTCTATGGTTTGCCTCCTGCAGCTGTATAAAGCACATTGATTTTGTGGGCATAAAGACTGGGACCTAATAATGGCAAGATGGATCAGTGGCAAGATGCAAGAGGTGATCCCCTTTCCCTGACTCTTTAGAACAGGGGAATGACCAATACACCCAGTGTTTCCTTCATGGCATGGGTCTACATTTCATCAGGGAAAGCATCCATATGCAGCCTGGAAGTGCTACTCATTACTTACAGTGACTAATTTAGTCAATATAATTTTAGATTCACTGATACAGAACTGAACATCCTTCTTATAATCAACAGTCACTCAGAGCCAAGGAACTTGACAGACATTTGCTTCATTTAGTACTTGTGCTCTGAGCAGCACTGTGTGAGCCAAACCTTTGTCTTGCACAATGTCTGACTATAAATATACCAACTCAAATATACGGTTTGCCTAATTTTCCTTTTTTTTCACATTTGCTAAAACCTTGCAGATTTTTCTGTGATAAAAAAATCCTTTAACAATAAAAATGGACAATGACTGGTAAATATAGCCTAATTTCTTTAAAGCAATTCAATTTAAGCATTAATGAGACTCTAACAGTAAATAGGCTATTGTTTGTTTTATAATATAGAGATATTATGACTAGGAAACCTTGAAAAAATTGCTTGAAAAAAACTTGTTGAAAGAAAAATAAGATTGATACTGTTATTGTGACAATATTTTCATTTTAATTTGGTGAAGATTAGTGAGGTAATTCAGGCAGTCTTGAAAGAGTTTTGTTGATGTTGCTTTCCAGTTCAGTGCCAGATTAGAGGTGTGACAGTACTCTGGTGGCCCAGAAAGGACCAACTTTAGTAATACGGATATATATTTCTGTAGCACTGCAATGTCTACTTGTGCAGCAGCAATATTTGATAGGATTTATAAGATATAAGATATCCCAATTTCATCACAAGTATCATTACAATATAGCTTCAGGTTTGCAAAAATAATTTGGTCATCTGAAAATACTGCCTATGTAATGCCAAATTTTGTCTAATGTGAATTTCCAACTGTGTAAAGTAGAAATGTAGGTAAATTCAATTTAACATGCCCAGAGGCACAGACTTGCGTACTCCTTTCTGAATCTAATCAGTTATTCATTCATGAATCTCATTTTCCTCAGTCATATCTACACACTTTACATTTGAACCTTACATTGCCTTAGCTTTCAAAATTCAGTATTCAGCTATGAATAGTGAAAAACATTTAATTGATATCTAAGATACTCTAAATAAGCTTTTTGCAGTTCATCTTCTTCCTCAAAGAGAACACGTATTACTTGAATTCTTTTTATGACAAATGCTCGCTTTCTTCCCCATCTCTTCATAATTTTGAACTTCTTACCTAATAGAGAAAGGCAAAGTTTAGATAAGAACACTTAAAGTTCTGTTAAACCAAATTGCCAAATGCAGAGGTTCTGAAAGAAAGGCAGAAAAATCTCATTGTACATTGACTGGTAGAAGCTAGATGCACAATTGGCACAGGCAGATTGGCAGGTGAGGAGGTGTTCCTAAAGCTTCCATCTGCCTCATAGCTAGCAATGATGACACAAGTGTCCACTTCATGTGTAGATGGCTTAAGAAAAAAAAAAAAGATACACATCTATAAGAAAGCTTTTCATCAGTTCTGTTCTGAAAACAAGGTTTTCCTGCCAAGTGTTCCTGCTAATCTGTGATTGTTCTAAACTTATTTATTTTCATTTGCATTTCTTGACCAATATCATCCCTTCTCTTTACTCCCTCTCTATTAACTTTGCCCTTTACCATTTTAGTCTCTACTTAGTCTTATTTGTTCCTATTCCTTCTCTTCTGCCTGGTGATTATGTCTTCAAATTATTCCAGTGTTGTCTTGCGGCATGTGGACCACAGGCATTTCACAGATACCAGAAAATGGTGTCTGAGGCACTGGGTTGTTTTTTAGTCAGACACATTTACACCCAGATTTATATGAAGAAGCAAAGCAGAGAAGGTCACAAATGTGGCTGCCAGTGTGAATTTTATGTAATTTGGGATTTTTTTTCATCCTTGCAGAATCTTCATTAAGGATTCCATCAGGTCTGTAATTACAGACACTATCTTTTTAATCTCACATATTAGTTTTCCAGTGCACCAAATAAACAATCTGCCCTCATCCTGTTGCAAGCTACAGTGTTCTGGATGAATTTCTAATATTCCCTCTGTGTTCCATCTACCGAAGGATATGTAATATGAGACCGAATCATCTGTGGATCCTCTTTCTGTGTTTTAAACTACTACAGCTAAGGTTTTAATATTTGGATTTAATTTTTTAATGAGATCTGCTCCATCTCATTTTTTATCCTTTTTTTTATTATTTTAATACTTTAGTTGCATTATGGTTTTGTAGGCTAAGAGAAATCAGGCATGCCTCTACAGGACTCTATATGCTATAAGCTAAGAAAAAGCTNGTTTTGTAGGCTAAGAGAAATCAGACATATCTCTACAGGACTCTACAGGACGTGTGGCTTTCTTGGTGCTGAGTAATAATTTCCATCATAAGGTAGTTACAACAGGCAAGATATAGCCATTCCAATATGGGGATTTGGTTTTGGGATTCAGCTGGTCCTCATCTTTCTTTCCTGCAATGCTGCAAGCAGATCAAACTCACATCTTGCAGTGCAACTTGTTAGTGTTGAAAGTAAAAAGCAGTAGATTAGAGTAATATCTTTTCAGATATTCTATTCAGATTATATAACCTTTCCTTTTATTCTCAATTAATTGGTTTTTTAGGTGTGGTTTAAGCCCATCTGGAAATTAGGCACCACACAGCCCCTCAGTCAAGCCCCCTTTCTCTCTGCTCCCAACCCCCCTGGAATAGGGAGGAGAATCAAAGTAAAACTTCCATGTTAAGATAAGAAAATTTAGCAATTGAAAATAAAGTAAAATACAAATAATAGTGGTGAATGATAATACTACTAATAAGAATAAAAAGGAAAAAAAATGCAAAATGCAATTGCTCACCATCTGCTTACCAATGTCAGACCCCCCTTTCCAAATCCAGATCAGCATCTCTTCCAGGCACCTCCCCCCAGTTTACACCTTGGGCATGATGGCATTTGTATACTGGGATGATGACACTTCCCAATATCCCATAACACTCCCTGTTTATCTGTTTTGATAGACATACATACAGACATCATTCCCTCTATGGGACACCTCTGTCCAAGGTTCATAAAATGTCCACAAAAACAGTTTGTTGGATTCATTTAGTCCATGACTTTGGCCTTCATCCTTAGTAGCAGTCTTTAAAACAGGAAGATGGCGTGAGGTGTTGGACTGTTGCATACTGCATGTTTGAGTCAGTTCCAATTTCAGTACTGCTGTGCTTCTGCAGTTTTATCACTCATTCTTTGCTGGTGAGAGTGCCATGGTCAAATGAGAGTCAGGCTCAGATGCCCAGAACACTTGTGGTTAAGATCAGTGCTGTGAGGTGATGCACATGCAGCCATCACAGAAGCAGTAATACGCAGCGTTGAATAATTACTAACTATAGCTAATAATTACACTTTAATTCATTTGCTATCTTCTCCCAAAATCAAAACCTCTTGAGGCACACATTGGACTTCCTCATTTTCCTTTATTACCCACAAAGTGCACCCAAGTCTTTGTGCAAAAGTAATGCTGTGGACAGGTCTACCTTTGCTTGAGGCAGGAATAACCCATTTTACCATAACATTTTCCCCAGCGTGTTGTTAATGTACACTCCACAAAAACAGTTTGTTGGATTCTTTATCTGTTTTGATAGACATACATACAGGTAAGTAACATTTTGATTAGGCAGGGCCATCCTGACTGGCAGATCCCCTGGTGTTGACTTGCCAGGTGGCCTTTGCTAAAAATGCATCCCAGTGTTTGAAGGTCCTGCTACCCGTTGCTCTCAGTGTAGGTTCCAACAGCCTGACAGAAGTGAGGCTGCTGGTGCTCCATGTGCTATGTCTCAGTCTAGTAAAAATTTTCTCTGTAAAATTAAACTAAATTTATTCAGATGCACTGCACTAACTAATCCTTGGATCTCAAATAGCTGAGTCATTGGGAAGTGGATTACAGATTTTCACTCGATACAAGGCCAGGTGGATACAATAACACTTAGAAAGTGAGAAATTATTAAATTAAAATTTCAGCCTTCATTAATAAACTCAGTTTTGTAGTAGATTAAAAAAATGATGAGGAATAGTGGAAATGCAGCAGCACCATAAAATCAAGGAAACCAGATTCCTGGCAGCAAACCTAAGATCCTGATCAAAACAATGAACTTAATGCTTAACATGTGGCATGACAGTGCGCTGCTCAAGGACAGGAACATGTTCAGAAAAGTAACAGGGGTACTTTTTTAATCTTCTAAAAGAAAAGTATATTCCTATAGTTGCTTAAGGGATCAGGAAATTTCAATGGCATGGTTTTGAGCCCACAGAAATGCTGTAGGTTAGCTTTAAGCAGTATATATATTTTATAGAGTAGTATTATTTTGCTATATACTGAAACTTTAGTCCAATAACTATAAACAGTCAAGAAAGAGAGAAAGTCCAGGTCGACAGGATTTGGGCTCTTTTTTCTCGTAATGATTGCAAAGCTTGAAGTCTAGAACAGCTGTCCAAAACTTTTTTCCCAGTTTTAACTATAATAGTGTTACTTATTGAAAATGCAACTACAAACTGAAAAACAGAAAGCTTAATGTAGATGTGGATGTGGATATTTTAAGTATATGGTAGACATTGGTAGTTAAGTTGGCATATGACACCTGAGTTTAGGATGAGAAGAATAATTGTGTAGTTGTATGTGTTAGAAAAGAATATTTTGCAAGATGGGGAATGCCAAGTAGGTTCAAGGAAAAAAAAAAATCATCCCTCTACTTCAATATATACTCTTATTTTCACTGGTAATCAGGTACTCTTCAGCTTGTAGCAAATTGTTATAATCTGAAAAGGTAAATCTATATTTTTGGGGTTTGTTTTAAAATATATATAATATTATAATAATATCATGTAGCTATCGTATTTTTCTTTTCATATCTTACTTATATTATTGCTACCTGTAGACAGTTTCTGACCAGTTTTAGTGGCTAGTCCCACACAATGTTCTAGCCTAAGCAGTGATGGAGCAAAATATTTTTAAATCAAGTGTCAAATTTTGTCTAGATTGAAGAACCAGAAATAATTTCACAGAACAGTGACAAAATTTAATATTATATTAGCATATGTTGAGACAGTGATGAAATGAAAAATTTTATATAAATTTTATATATTTTGTGCATTTTCTACGTTTTATACTAAATTCACATTATGTACCTAAGGAAATGTTGAGGTTTTTTTCCATTCATCAGGTAAGAGGGAAATGCTTGCTTTCTTAAACCTTAACATTTGTATCGCAATTAGTTGTATACAACTGCACTGATTTGATAACAGAATTTTATACTCATCTGTAATTCACTAAAGATTGCAAAACCTGTTTGGGGAAAACTTAAACCTCTCAAAATTCATCTCTATCTCATTTCACAACCAGACTGAACTTTTAGACACTTGTAACACGTTGCAAATGATGAAGGGAAACCTGATCTTCTGCACTCCAGTGACCCTTAAAATTATGTGAAGCTGAAAATTTGGTGAGCAAGAGTATAATTTTTCCAGGTCTCCCAATGATTACAAACTTTTTTATTTTGAAAGTTTAAGAACTTATATGCAACTAAACTGTGTGCTAAAAAAGAAATTAATACATTTCCATTTATTGAAGTTAATATAGAACTGAGTGCCTTTCTGAGTCCTGAATATTGGATTCATTATGTCAGCCAAATGAAAGCAGAATATGTATTCAATAAATGTCGAAATATAAATAAGAGGGTATACACTCTCTTTATTTGAATGGGAAGATTTCATCTCCTTATCAGCAGATGATGAAAATAAAACAGAATTCTGCTTCCATTGGAAATAAACTTCAGCACAGTACTTTTTTTTCTGTAGAAGGCACTTTTGTATATACCAGGGAATCTCAAGAGCATCTTTCTCTGACTTTTTTCACAGATTAAATGCAGTGAAATAAATTGTGGTATACAGGGCACTGACTGCAAGTTGAAGTTCTTGCATCAATGAATTTTCCATTTCATAGTATAGTTTACTTTCTTACTAGAGTTATAACTAGTGTGTTTTTTTGTATTTCTGAGTCCTGCAAACGTTTTTTAGAGTAATAATTAAATGTTTAGAGGCTGTAGAATAGCCTAATGCAAATATTATAGATTATGTGGATAATAAGGACATTATTCCAAGGAACTTCTAATTTAGACTTTCATTTTGGAAGAAAAATAATTTCAGGTATATGAGTTAGAGGTTTTCTTTGAATGAAAGATATAGAAATTAACCTATAATGTTTATATCTCATTAGATAACATATTTCCAATGATTGAACCACAATTTAGGAGTTGGGTTGTTGAATTTCACATCACCAATGAAGCTATTTAAACAAGAATTGAGTTTGAATGTAGAAATTCTTTATGTTCTTCTTTTCCTCTGCATAATGTATATGACTTTGTTACCTGTTTCAGTTTCCATATTTTTTTACTGTCACATACAGCATACGAGAAAAAAGAACGCCTCAAAAATGTTTCATGATGTTTTATGCTCTTTCACTATCTACAAACAGATGTAGAGGAACAATTTCTTTCTGTCTAACTCAATACGAACACCTTAAAATAAATTTGCTTTTCTGCTACTAGGTAACAAAAATAGACATTAGTTGTTATGCAAACACATCCATCTAATATCTTTTATCCTTTTAAAACATAAATATATAGCTGAAGAATAAGACTAACACAGTAAATATTACTTAAAAGAACTTTACACAACAACAAATTATTTTTAATACTTTGAAATCAAAAAGCTATGTCTTAACGAATTCATTGTATAAAATGCACATCAAAGAGTATTTTGTTGTTTCCCCAAAAAAAAAAATAAAATCATTCAAGGCATGAACTTGTGACCTGCTGTAGTAAAAGCACAACCGATATTGTATGGATCAAAAGAGATCACAGTTTTCCTACCTCACTATTCTGTAAAGTAGGTACATTAATGAAGACTCTGGTGGGGCTAATAAAGGAAGAAGGAATCTTCACTCTCTCTTTTGAGATAGAAAAGTAGCATAGTTATTTGTCCTGAGAATTTTGGAAACTGATTTTTTTGTGTCATATTTACAGAACTATCTTTGTACTAAAATTATATAGAAATGTACTGTTGTTTATGAAGTAAAGCAATTATGTCGTTCATGGATCCCAACACCAACTTCCACTAGGCCGTATTTAGGAGAGCTTGAGTTTTTATTCTGCTCCTCATCAGTTCAGTAATCAATTATATCACTTGGTAATTGACTGAACTTGGTGTGTACCCTACCTGGGACTGAGGGGTTTTTGTATAAAGTGGAGATAATAGTCTTGATTTATCTGGATATTTCAAGGAATAAATAAATGTCTAAAAAATATTCTGAGAGACAAGAAGAAGGTTCTGTGTAATAAATAATGTTATTACTCTTTGAGCATATTACATCACAAATTAGGGAAGTAAGAATTGAAGTCTGTCTTCAAAATTCTAGCTAAATTACTTTTGGTTACTTGCTTTGCTGAATGTCCAGAAGGTTTGCAATTTTCTGCAGGACACACCAAGCCCAGATTTTCCAACTTCTACTTCAATCGTGTGATATTTGTGAATTGAAGAATTACCTGTTTTATTTACCTAATACTTGTTAGTAAATTGATTATGAGGTGATTTTTTTTCTCTTTATAAAACACAAACAAAACCCTTCAACAAAAATCAGTGGTGGAAATAAAAGGTTTGAATGACCAATTTAGTGGAAAAACTTTAATAAACCATGTTTAAAATTATGCTTCCAAAATGATTAAACACTGGAGAGATTATAATTTTTTTAATGGCTCTGGTCTGTTGCTTCAACTTGTATGAAGGGAATGCACTGATGTATGTGCTACCAGATTTCTCAATTGTAAAAGAGTTCTGGTGAAATCCTTATGCAACTAATGTGGCAGTAATGCAGTGAGACTTCCCCTTTCTTCTAAATAGATCAATTGTAAACATCAGAGAGAGCACTGATTCTTGAGGGAAAAGTAAAAATGCAACTTCTTAGTTCTTGTTTTCAATGCCATTTCTTTGTCTTTTGTGACTCTGAAGGTCATCTATGACCGCTGGGTTCTTGCCTGAGTCCTCCAGGGACCACAGAGTGAAGAACAACTTGCATTTTGATCATTTAAAGCAAGCAGATCTCCACTTCAGTGTGATTGCTGCCTTGACTAGCAGACCATGTTGCTGTTTTATTACTACCAGAAAACCTCAGTCTTTCAGACTGATGACTGGGAAATCATCCAGGAGTTACTGAAATACTGCAATACTCTTCCTCTCCACCCCTCACCAAATACACTTGATTAGTTGATTTGTATCAATGTTTTTAAACTGATTTTCCAAACTTCAGAAAATGGAAAGGGATTGAAAGAAACTGATAATGATTTTTTTTAATTATTTTAAATCACAGGAGGGAAACATTGGAAACAGGAGTACATGAGCATAAGACTGTGTGAGAATATTTGTTATGAGCAGTGCAGCAGGCTCACACACATCATTAAAAATTACAGCACAGACTTGTAGCTGTAGAATTTGCATTCCTTTACTGTTATAATTTATTTCTTGTGTTTTGATAGAGCCCAGGAGTCCCGTGATAGACTCCAAATGAGCTTCATTCTCTGTTATGCAGAACAAAAAGAGACTCTCTGTCCTCATTTATCTCCCTATGAATCAATTAACAGGTTTCTATGTATTTATGAAAGTTTTAATGTATAAGTAATTTTAATTATTTCTGATTATTAAAGTATGATGATAGGCTAGGGATTAAATATTTTGTTATAATTAATGACAATTAACTGTCTCTGTATTGCAAAACCTCATGGGAACTGGAAATCAGCAGATGTTTTTCAATACTAATTAGAAATCAATCTTCCTTTCCAATTTCATAGTAAACCACAGATATTTTGTCAATATCTCATTTAGTACAGAATCAAAAAGAGAGATTTGTCAGTGCTCTCATTATTGCATGACTGTTCATCCTTTACTGCAGCACCTGGAAAAAAACAAAACAAAACACCAGACAGAGCTGCAGAGAATGCCACAAACTACATCCTACCCTTTTTTTTAATATACTCTTTTTTGCCACACAGCTAAAATAGGTGAACTCCTCCCAGATCCAGAAAAAGTCTAATGTCTCCAAGTACCTTGAGGTCTTTCCATCATTCATGTTGAATGTAAACAGTATGTTACTCATAAACAGCCCTCAAAACTATCTCTTATCAAAAGCCGTAATATTTTGGTTTTTTCCTAATTGTTTTCCCATGCCCTATTTCCTCTTTCAGTAAATGAAGAAATTAACCTGTGTAAAAGACACTTAACAGGGACTAATCATACAGGATTTCCAGACTGAAAATATATGCAGCAACCTTGGACAAAGTTTTCATCTCCTGGATATTCCTCAAAATTGAATTAATCTTCTTTTCTTTATAAATTATTTCTTTATTGTGTGCACTTCTACACACATACCAACAAACAGGCAAACATAACCCTATATGGAAGAATCACCTAATCCTAAAGCAACTCTTATACTTCAGTAAATATGCATATATATAATATATATATGTATTTATACATATATAATATATAAAGTTTACCTTTGTTCAACAAAAAAATCTCCTGCAGTATTCAAGAAAACATTAGTTCATCACAGGGAGTCACAGGGATTCAGTGAAATTTTATTAACTTTTTAAAGTACACTAGAAATCCAGAGAAATGGGCCATGTATATTTAAAAAACTGTTTAATCCTTGGCTGTAATTAATTTCCTTTGTTGTTTGAATACTGTCTTATTAATCCATTATGTCAGAAGCATAATTCCTTCCTGGTTCCTGAACAAATTATTCACAAAGAGAATAAATGAAAATGCTTCTGGGGGAATGATCTGCTTCATAAGCAACCCATGTATTAGACCTAATTAATATGGCTATCTGAAGCACTAATAACTTTAAGTTACATTATTAGATATTCTTTTGTTTCTTCAGAGTTATTCAGTGCAACAGAGGTGCTGGTGCTCTTTACCCAAAACAACAGTGCTCACTGTGCAAACACATTCAAGAGAGAAAATAATCTCTTCCATAGTCTAATACATTCCCTCCACTTCACACACAAATTAAGGTAAACAGTATGTAGTAGAAAGGCAATTTTTTAATACAGGTCTAATTTCCAGTGATGACTTTTACTACAGATGTAGNATATATATATATATATGTGCTTCCTATAACTTTTTCCTTGGTTCAATATCTCTGCTTGGTAGAATAACTTCTCGGAGAATCTGAAATTCACATTAACTTCAAACCTAAATAATGTCAAATGTTTGAAATCTTATAATGCAACTCTAAGAAGTATTAGAATCCAGCTGTATCTTTACTATAGTGAAACTAATTATTTTTAACTTTCCTTTTTTGTATATAAATAAAAAAATATAAGCCAATACTATATAATGGTTTTTCTTTGCTGGAATTTTTTAATTTGATCACATTTTATTTATAAATTTTATTATAAAATAGTGGAATATTTTGCTTGATGAAAATAAACTATTCAGTCATACCCAATCCAACTGACAAGAAATAAATTCAACCTTAAGAAAAGAAATTATTTTTGTTTATCAACATTATTTGTAGAAAAAAAAAGAAACAATGATCTATCAGAATGTTTTCAAAAAGCATTTGTAAAATGCAATTTTTGAAATCAGGACTATACTCTTTTTCTACCATATTTCCCAGATGTTGCTGTACCAAGCCAACAATTGCCTTGTGATGCCCATGTTTCTGGATTTTACTTGACAAATGATAAAAGAGAGGATCATTGTTTGCTTTTATGATACCTAAAAATTACAATATTCAATTATATTTTAATTCTTTATCAAAAACATACTGCTGGATTCTGAAAGAACAGTAATAAACCTTGACTTTGGTTAGTGTATATAAAAATGGGAAATACGAACTTCAATCCTGTGCTCTACCACTGTGCATGAGCATAACGTCAAAAACTATTTGAGCAACAGTTCTGCTTTTGTGTGGTTACAATGAACATTTCTTTGGTCCTTATGGGAAGAACTGAGAACAGTCATGGTGTACAAGATGGAGTACTCTACAGTGATAATGTTGTAATTCCATTGTCTTTTGTCGAACAAAGGTTTTAAGGTGCACATACAGTGGGAATAATTCTGACTCCTCTGAATCTCTCAAAATTTAAGAGTTTTATATTGTTTTGGTTTGTTTTTTCTCAAACTAAACCTGCAGTGTAACTGAGCTGTGTATTCAGCCTGTGTTAAAAGAATCTGCTCTTCTCCATTTTTCCCAACCACATAGCTCTGCAAACACAAGGCCTAATCACTTGTGTGCTCTCATGACCAGACATTATATTGCCCAAAACCAAAGAATAAGAGGTTAGATAGTCCCTCTCTTTAAAGNTTATTAACTTTTTAAAGTACACTAGAAATCCAGAGAAATGGGCCATGTATATTTAAAAAACTGTTTAATCCTTGGCTGTAATTAATTTCCTTTGTTGTTTGAATACTGTCTTATTAATCCATTATGTCAGAAGCATAATTCCTTCCTGGTTCCTGAACAAATTATTCACAAAGAGAATAAATGAAAATGCTTCTGGGGGAATGATCTGCTTCATAAGCAACCCATGTATTAGACCTAATTAATATGGCTATCTGAAGCACTAATAACTTTAAGTTACATTATTAGATATTCTTTTGTTTCTTCAGAGTTATTCAGTGCAACAGAGGTGCTGGTGCTCTTTACCCAAAACAACAGTGCTCACTGTGCAAACACATTCAAGAGAGAAAATAATCTCTTCCATAGTCTAATACATTCCCTCCACTTCACACACAAATTAAGGAAAGAAAATCAAAGTAGAAAGGCAATTTTTTAATACAGGTCTAATTTCCAGTGATGACTTTTACTACAGATGTAGTACAAATGTAACAAGAGTGGTGGCCATGTTCCTTTTTGCTTCATTTCTCAAGCTGCCCAGAATGTGTCTGCTTGGTCCAGGTTCTGCTAGTGGAGATTCTGAGGCTCTAAGGTGTCAAAGAGAGACAGATAAAATGGTATGGTGAATTATTCTTAATGCTTATGTTATGGGTAAAAAAAATCTGGTCAGGAAGGCAAGATTATTTTGATAAGAATCATTTCCCTGACACCATCAGGAATTTATTGATTTTACTTTAAAGATTTTAAGTTCTGCTTTCAAGAGCATTCTAAGACAGCTGTATATATCTATCACTTCAAATGGGATTGATTTACCTTTCTGACCTGCCATTTCCAAAATGGAAGAGTTCTCTCCCAAATCTTAAGGTAAAAATATTCACTACANATTTGTAGAAAAAAAAAGAAACAATGATCTATCAGAATGTTTTCAAAAAGCATTTGTAAAATGCAATTTTTGAAATCAGGACTATACTCTTTTTCTACCATATTTCCCAGATGTTGCTGTACCAAGCCAACAATTGCCTTGTGATGCCCATGTTTCTGGATTTTACTTGACAAATGATAAAAGAGAGGATCATTGTTTGTTTTTATGATACCTAAAAATCACAATATTCAATTATATTTTAATTCTTTATCAAAAACATACTGCTGGATTCTGAAAGAACAGTAATAAACCTTGACTTTGGTTAGTGTATATAAAAATGGGAAATACGAACTTCAATCCTGTGCTCTACCACTGTGCATGAGCATAACGTCAAAAACTATTTGAGCAACAGTTCTGCTTTTGTGTGGTTACAATGAACATTTCTTTGGTCCTTATGGGAAGAACTGAGAACAATCATGGTGTACAAGATGGAGTACTCTACAGTGATAATGTTGTAATTCCATTGTCTTTTGTCGAACAAAGGTTTTAAGGTGCACATACCATGGGAATAATTCTGACTCCTCTGAATCTCTCAAAATTTAAGAGTTTTATATTGTTTTGGTTTGTTTTTTCTCAAACTAAACCTGCAGTGTAACTGAGCTGTGTATTCAGCCTGTGTTAAAAGAATCTGCTCTTCTCCATTTTTCCCAACCACATAGCTCTGCAAACACAAGGCCTAATCACTTGTGTGCTCTCATGACCAGACATTATATTGCCCAAAACCAAAGAATAAGAAGTTAGATAGTCCCTCTCTTTAAAGATATTAAGGCATCAGTGCTTGGATTGAAGTAAAGGGCAAGTTGGCATAAAAGTGAATTAACAGAACAGTACAAGGATTTACATGCACAGTTGTAAGAAATGTTTGTTTTCATAAGCAGCACAGAAAGCAAATTTAGAAAGAGCTTCTCAATGTTAGTCTGGGGAAAAGGCTGAACAAACCACTTATCAAAAAAAAAAGCTTGAAAATGTGGAGCAGCAGTTGAACTTTGTGGGTTTCTTAGACAGAGTGGAGCAGGGTTTGATGAGACAAAAAGTCCCTTCAAATATTACACCACATGAAAATTAATTCCTTTTCTGTCCATAATTGTATATTTAGTCAATACTGGAATATATGATTCTTCTGAAGAACATTTTACAGGAAATCTTTGAAATACTTCCCAGATTATGATTTTAAATCAGCATTCCATTGCTAAAAGAGCAGGAAGGTCATAGAGATTTTTATTCTTCCATGTCAGTGTTTTTCTATGAATGACTTAATTTTGCTTTTTTTAAAATTGATGATCAGACAAATATATGTCACACTAATGTTGGAAGAAAACATGTAAACATACCATTAAATTTTCTAAAGTTTCTTCTATTAGAGACATAGGAATCTTTTATTTTACACTTTTATGCTAAATTGTACTTTTTAAATGTAGCAATAGTGGATACGAAATTTTTATTCAAATTTTCCCGAGTAGCACAGTTGATATTTTCTACCCAATTATCTCCATAAATCTAAAATATTAATACTTTGAATATTATTTTTAGATGCATTAAACCATGGTTTAGAAAGTACATAGTAATTTATTTCTCTACCATACCCAAATGCATCTCATGATCACTCCAGACATAAGAAGGCACAGTTCATATTTTCTTGACAACGTCTTTGATAATTGCTGATAACGTTCCCATGCTGGCTGGAGACAGTTCCTTGGGGACTTGGTCCACAGAATCTGTTTGTCTAGCTTGACTTTGCTGATCCTAACAAGAATGAATTCCCTTAACACAGGTGAATTTATAAATACTGAGGCCTGTCTAATCTGATCTTGTATGCAAACATGAAGTAGGATAATTTTTGTACAGAACAATTATGTGTCTTAAAAAGAAATCATATTCTGTTACACAACTCTTTCAGTGAAGTCTCATGAGTAAATTCTCCATTCTTTTCATCACAGCAGTCTAAAGAGGGCAAAATTTGATCTTGGTACTCAGCTGTGTCTCAAAATCTACAGTTGAATTTTTAGAAATATAAGTTTCAGTGGTCCACTAGAACAGTAAAAGGTTCAGCAAAAAATTGAAGGTATTTGTTTTCTGTTGCTAAGTGACTGTGAGTCACAGTTACAAATCATGGAATCACAGAATCATAGTGTAGTTAAGGTTGTAAAAGGTGTCTAAGATCAGCAAGTCCAACTATTAACCCAGAATCACTGTTCTCACCACAAACGTATATTGCCAGGTGCCAAATCTGCACACTTTTTGCACTCTTCCAGGGATGGTGATTCTACCACTTCTCTGGGCAGAAGGCATAAGTTTTTGCCTGTCTGGAGCAGGTGATGATATTTATATAAATATAATTGTAGACATTTGTAAATATTGCTGATCTTCATGTGTTGTAGATTTTCATCTGACTATTAGAGAAGAAGAACTATTGGGATTGTCACTGAAACTGAATGACTTAAAGGGTTTACATTGACAGGTCATATATGTCAATCAATACCATTTTTTGTCTCAAAATTTTTTGTATAGTCAGTGGACAAAAAATCAGCTGATTCTGAAATAAATGTGACTAATGTACTTGAGCAATTATATGTACTGCCATTTTCTGAGACAGAAGCAAGAACTGTAAATATCACTGCACAATAGAAAGATATTCCCATTTTAGATATTGTTGTGATATCTTCTTAGAACTGGAGTTAGCTGAATCAAATCAATGGTGAATATTCACTACTGTTGGATGGCCAACAAGATACATGGACAATGGAAATAACGGCTGAGATAGAGAGGAAATAATGGGAAATAAATTTTTATTTAAATAAATTTTCTTTAAATAAATTTATTTAATTGTGTCTGTTTCTTGTGTATTATATAATTTGTAAATAATATTTTAAATTTTTTTTATATGTAGAGTGTTTCTTATTCTTTTTTGTCTACTTTTGATGGTGAAACTTCCAATATTAGATGATTTGCTCTATCCCCTCTCCTCATTCCAGAGGGAATCTCTGCAAATTGAAAATCACATTAGGAATTAAGAAGTGCCAATTTACCCCACTGAATCTCAAAACATCTTTAATATAAACCCAAAATATTCATGTGCACAGGATTCTAAAATCAACTATAATAGAACTACAATGAAAGAAAAGCTGGGAGCAATCTGCTCTTGACTGTGCACAAATATTGAAAATTAATTAAAGTGAAATGCATTATTAATATATAACCTAGGCCAGAAAGTACTTCAGAATATTTGAGGAAACGACTTAGATTATTTATTTGTAGTTCAGAAAATTAAGAAAAATTTAAGTCACAAAATTTTACAAATGGCCTGATGACACCAGCCACAATTTATCCTTTCACTTTTAATATCTTTGGATGAAAGAGAACATACGCACCATATATACCATACATATACATATATATATATACATATATATATCTTGCATCCCTGTATCATCTGCACTTCTTCTTTACTGGGACTGTCCAAAATTATTGTTAATAGAATACTAGACTCATTGAATAACAATTTGAAAAGTACTTCAAGGATCACATGATTCAAACTTTCTTGGCAACAGCATGGTCTAGACAAGATGGCCCAGCAACCTTTCCAATTTAAAAGTGTCCAATATTAGAAATCCATTACTTTCCCGGGGAGATTATTTCAATATCTGATTGTCCTCATTGTGAAAAATCACTGTCTCCTCAGGAGTAACTTGTACCCATTGTCCATCATCTTACCTATGTGAGTCTCTATCTTCTTTGTAGACACCCTTTAATACTGGATCAAAGAAGGTCTCCCCTTTATTTCTTAAGGCTGAGCTAATGCTGTTCTCTCAGCCTTTCCTCACATGGCAGGTTTACCAGCTCCTTGATCATCTTTGTGACCTTCATCTGGACCCCTTCTCGCATGACCACAGTTATTTTGAATAGCAGGGACCAAAACACGAACACATTATCCCAGATGTGGCCTGACAAGCTCTGAATAGAGTGGGATAATCTGATCTGATAGGAATCTGATGATCTCTGTGGGTGATGCCTTTGCTGCTGCAGCCCAGCATGCTGCTGGCTTGCTTTGCTGCAGCAGCACTGCTCACTCCCATTGAGCTTGTCCACCAGCACCCCAAGCTCCCTTTCTATGGAGCTGTTCCCCAGGTGGGTAGATGCTGGCCTATGCTCTATCCCTGGATTATGTTTTTCGGGGGCAAGACCTTACATTTCTCCTTGTTGAGCTTCATAAGGATCTTGTTAGCTCACTCTTCCAGACTATTCAGGTCTTAGAGCTGAGTGACTCTCTCTTTCCCAGTGTCCACTGCCCTGCTCAGTTTAGCAAACCCTGACATTAGCAAACTTCATCAGGGTATGTTAAATCCCATTTCAGATCATTTATTAAGATATAGAACAGCACTGGGCCCTGTATTGTTCCCTGAGGGTCTCCAATTGTGGCAAAATGTAGTTTTAAAAAGGAGCTATTTACAACTACCCCTCTGGATGCCACTGGACAGACAGATCCCCACCTGCCTGGACCGTAATGCATCAGTTTCTCTGGGAGGAGTCTGTGGGAAACTGAATTGAAAACCTTGGAGAAATTTAGGTAGATGATGTCTACCCAAAAGGCAAGAACTGCTGAGCCTCATCTTCAGGCCCTGCAAGGTCTCCCACCCTAGTGAGGAGGGGAGCAGGCAGGTTCCACAGAGGAGCTGCAGGCCGGAGCAATGTGACCCCACACTTCTGTAACCTGACTGATCTGTCAGTTCAGATCAGTAATGCTGGATACTAGAAGTCCAAGACTATCAGAAAATCTCAAGCAAATGCCAAAGATGTCCTTCAGCTGCAAATTTATCTTTCTATCTAGCACAAAGAACTGATAATCTGATGGCCTAGCAGCTGAGAGAGAAAACAAATGCCATATTGTCCTGACAGTCGTCGCTATCTATAGAAAGCATTTCTAACCCACTCAGAAATGTAAATCTTTCCCTGTTTTGCCAAAGACATGCATCTTCAGATAGGAGGCTGAATGGGGAATTCCCCCTTTTCCAAGCGACAAGCTTCAGCAACATCAACAGAATTTTTTTTTTTCCTGAAGATGAAGAGTTGGACTTTCAACCCTTCAAATCTCTGTAATATTTACAGAGGAAGATCATTTGTCTCTTATGTCTAGAAGCCTTTCTGAATGTTTTACAAATTGAATGTTGTTCTAGTTTTATTTCAGGTTTTTATGGTGAATATTTTACTTTTAAAAAACCATTAAAATCAGGCCATGAAGAAATATTTGCAAAGCAGTATTTTGTAGCTAACAATGCTATTTGTTTCTCCCAAAAGTAAGCTGATATTTAAACTCTTCACTTGAAGATTGGATTATATTAATTTTGTTTTGTTTTACCTTACTTAAACAGGGAATTCACTAAATACAGACCATTTCAAAAGTAATCTATTTACTTATCATCTTGAATGAGGCATTTAGTTTCATCCAGATCTCAGAATAACTAAGGGAGCACATATTTATTTAACCTTGTCTCTATACTGGGGATACATGCTTTTAGTAAATGTATCTCAGCTTGGAAGTCTTAATAGCTCTGGTTCTCCTGCTACTTTCCAACAGATATAGCTATTTACTTACCAAACAGAGGTAAATGTTGAGAACTACTGATTTGTGATTGATGCCAAAATACTGTGTGCTGTTGTTTTACACTGGTTATATACTGTTTGTATATTCACACACAAAAACTTATCCTCCCCTTTAAGCTCTGTTCTGCAGCCCTATTTTCTTCTTCTTTTCCATTTAAGAAAATAAATGAATTAATACTGTCCTATCTTTAGGAATCTTTTAGCAGAGACATTTTATGAAATCTCAGTCTCTTGATGATTGTTGATTGATCACACTCACGTAACCCCTACAGGTTCTCAATCTGCTAATTCTGCTCGGGATATATTAGTCATGTTTAAGCCTTAAACACATTCCATAACAGTTCCTAAACCCATTCTGTCTCAGATGGGCTTAGGATGTGCACTGGTCTTGTTTTTAAGTAGAAGGAGTATACCTTATGGATTGAGTGCACCCGTGTGTATAGGCAGAATTTAAGAACACATTTACAAATGGCAATGGGTTCCTTAATTGAAGGTAACTCAGAGTATAGGTATCTGAGGAAACTTGTGACCAAAATTTGTGATTGGAAGTTATTTTATGTCTGCTTCTTACAAAGTGATAGTCAGAATAGCCATAATTCTTTGATGCCTCATATAAACTGTGAATTAATTCTTTGAACACAATGGCATATTTGTTTTCTAAAATATTACAGGATCTGTAATTACTACTTAAATAACTTCCAGGTTCTCACTTTCTCATTTTCTTGCAAGTCCAAATAAAAACTGTGCAACCTTAAATTTGGATTTCATCAAGATTAGCGCTATTTCTGTTAATTTGGTAGAACTGGGAATTTTGCCATGCTTACACTATTTTCCCGCCCTACCAGTCCCTGTTATGAACTTATCCATTTGGTTTGCCATCTCAGTAACTTAGTCATAAATAATACGGGCTTAGTATATGTAGTGGAATATGCATAAGGATTAGAATTTTCTCTGGTGTGTGTTCTTAGATAACTTATTTTTTTTGCTTCTTTGCTTCTGAGAGATGTGAGATACATAATGTATGAGCTCCTTTAGAAACTAATGTATGAGCTCCATATTTACCCTTCCTTCCTGTGAATGCAAACGTCTGCTTTATGGTCTATTTTGCCACTAACAATGCATATGAATTGCTACTTGTTATAAAGCTATTTGTATTTCTCATTTTTGCATACCTTGCAGTAAGTACTGATGGTCATGTTGATTGAACATAATGATAATACTCATAATTATAATTTAGGCAAGATATTACTGCTGTTATAATCAGACAGACTTAATCCTTAAGTGTGAAAAAGCTGTATAATTTTTCTGTCAAATTGAAGCACTTTCTATTAAGGAAGGCTATTTTCTAATAAAAAAAAAGAATAATATTTCATATAGCAAGTAATTCTTCATGGAAAGCTAACAATATTTTCATAAGTAACTAAAATGATGGACTTCTGTGTTTGTACTGTACCTAGCAGTTAACACAACAGGACCTCAATCTTGATAGGGCCATAGGCTGTGACAGCAGTATAAATATTTAATCAAGTTAATTAAGTGTAAAAGGAGGGTGTTGAGCATAAACTCAGTGTTTAAGGAGTATGTTAGATTGACTGAAAAGTACTCAGCTGAAAATATATCAAAGATCCATAAAATTTGGAGTTAAGAAAAAAAAAATAGAAATAGCTATTTGAGGTTACTGTTATACTTTCACATACTTAAATTTATGTCCCCACAGTATAGAGAGGTATTAAACAGTTACAGCTGTTTAATATGGTAGGAAGCTCATTAAAACAGTCCTAATTCTGCAATATTTCACAGTGGGGAAGAACACAGGCAAAATGTGAAATCTAAAAGCACCTCCGAGAGACTAAAGGAGAGAAGAAAGGGAATATAACACGGATTGAAAAGGAGGCTATTGACAAGCAGATGCAGTCAATTATTTTGCGGACTAATAAGAGTATGACTTAAACATGAAAGTTTCTTATGACTGTTCAATGGTAAAATTACTATTAGAGAAAGAAAAAGGAAGTAGATTAAATTAATGACATAGAATTGTTAAGGGACTTTTATAATTACTTTTATTTTCACACTTCAGAAAAGAAGTTTGAATATATCACAAAGATAAAATCTTTATGTTGAGGTTTTTAGGAGGGTGGTAGTGAATTAGAATATTGTCTTGGTTTGAAAGAAAGGTGTCTGCTAGGGAAAAGAGAAGAGCCTCCCTTGGAATGGAGAATTCAAAAAAAACCTCCCTCTGGATGGTTATAATTTATAAAATTAAAGGGCTCTCAGGCAGAGGTGTGGGGGTAGGAGTAACAGTTCTTTACTAATATATGTATAACAAAGCAAGCAACTAAACAAACAAACAGCTACAGCATTAATAATATGACAGAACCAAGAACCTCGATGGGCTTTGCTCCACAAAAGCCCCGGCGCAGTTTGACCCCAGTGGCCCAGAGGCACCAAGCTGGAAGGGTGGAAGATCCTGGGCTGGTGGATGGAATAGATGGGAAGTTCTGCAGTGGTGGCTGGAACAGCAGAGATGTCCCAGCAGAGCAGGGGGTGTGAGAGGTCACAGAGTAGCCAAAAGCCTCAAAGCAGGGCTGGAGAAATGGCAGCAGCAGGGCAGGGCTAGGCCTTCTTCAACAGGGCAGGAGGTGAGCTCAGAATTCCCAGGCATATGAGCAGATGGTGATAGTTTTCCCAGGACTGGAGTTGGTGGTGAAAGTGAAAACTCCTTCTGCAGCAAGTGAACAGCCTTGGGTGTCCTCTCTCCGAAGTGCCAAGAGCAAGAGCCACTGCCCTGCACCCAAAATCTCACGTTATCTTCCCCCTCTGGGGGAAATCTCCCAGAGACAAAAAAAAGCATAGCCAGGTTCTCCCTTCTCGTCCCTGGCCACCTCATCTTGTCTTTGGTTAAGTACGGATAAGTACTTGGTATTTGGTGTCCTAGCAATTTAAGGGAAAAAAATTCTATAAGAAAAAAAGAAACAAATCTAACCCCTCAACAAATATTATGTGTACTCTTGGACAAGAAATACTAGGTCATCTCAAATGCCAGTAAAGAGTTATGTTTAAACAAAATTATAAGCCCTTATTCAATTAAGCTTAGAAAGTTATTCAGGTGAGAAGATACCAGGTGTCTACCACAGTTTGAGCAGATTCTCTGAAAAGATGCATTGTTTTTCCTAAGTACAAATCAGCTGGGCAATCAAGGATACCTGAGATATACTGAGCTGTCTCTGGGCAGGTGGCCTTTACCTGCCAGTTCCTGAGGAACATACAAGAAGAATTTATTCTATCTTGCAGCACTTTGGAGACCTCTAGGTACCTTAGAATACCTCAGGATATGTCAAAAGGCACTAGCTGCCTCTGTGGGAGTGATATGAAGCCATACATCACCTCTGACTATAATGGGTGCCTACAAAAGAGCTCATGTACACACACAGTAAATCTGCAATGTGAGCTGCTAAACTTGAAGTGCATCCCACTCCAGGTACCTGTACAGGGAGCTACTTTGAGCTACTTTGTTGGATCACAGGCCCTTTGAAATTGTGACAGCACAAAAGCACATGAGTTACCCTAAGTTATCTGGGACAGACCTGAAATATTGGATGCTGAACCTGGGGTCTTCTGGAGGGGGGCAAGGTGGCATACTTGAGAGTTCCTCCATGGCATTGGTCATCTGTGTGCTGAACAGAGTGCTGAACATCTGAACTCCCTTTAAAGCTGAAGTGGAAGAAATAGGCAGTCCTTAAAGGGTGATTTATTTGCCATCTTCCCCAATAACACTGAAACAAGTCTGGAGCATCAGGGCCAATGTAAATATCTACTCTGTGAAGTGTTTGGTGAAATGATTCTCAATTTTTTTCAATAGAAAACTTATTTTCAGAAAGCTTATTTCACTTTCAATCCTGTGAAGTGAAAACTGGATGTAGGACAGCACAGAAAAGGAAAAACATTGCAATGTATTAAAATGTCAGAAAGCATTTCATATAGTACAAAAACAAATTACTTGTTGGGCTATTTTTTTAAACTTTCAGTATGGTTTAGCAGAAATCCGTAACAGAGTAATGAACCCTGCAAATGTTACTTCATTAGAAGGAACAACCAATTTCAGGATTGATTTGAAACCTTCCATCTTTGACACACAAGTGATATGAAATAATTATCCCTCAAGAGGCAAGCTAAAGATAATTCATAGCTACTTTCTGTTGTGAAAGCTTATCTTAACTTCTGTTAAAGTTACAAAAGATAAAGTGACAGAACACCAAAATTGTGACTGAAAAGATTTTATTCGGTTTTCATACTCTCTCCTGATTCAAATGGTGGTTTCTCAATTTGCAATGAATAGTCTGCATTTTAAATTGCATATTGAATCATTTCTCAAACCACTGTAATAGGATGTGGTGATTTCACTTTCATATAAGATAACACAGTCAGAACAGAATAATAACATTTCAATCAGTGGAAAGAAGCTTTATTGAAAGTTTTCAGAGAAATAAAGAACTAGGTTAAGTTTAAACTACTCGGTCGCATATTAATTATCAAAAATATGTTGTTTGGGGGAAAAACATAGAGATAGTTCTTTTTTGAGAAATGTGTAAGTAGAAAGAATATCTACATGAGCATCTGCTCTTAGGCTATGGATTGAAACAAATGTTCTCAATATCAGAAAAAAAAAAACCTGAAAAAAACTGTCTTTAGCTGAAGATTAAACCCCAAAAGAAGGGTTTTTTCCTAACTCTCGAAGAGTTTTTTATGCTTACATACATGTCTCTATAGACACTCATAGCAAAATATAGAGGAGAATCATATCTCTTCTTAAGGAGGAGATTGAAGAACTTGAACGCCTTCCCAATTAAAATAATTTCATGTTTTGATGTCAATTTTGGGGCAATAATGATCTAAACAGTGGTGTTTGGGATATTTAAAACAGTATATTAATAATATCAGAAGCACTGAAAAGGAAATTTTAGGTTACAAATTTATGCAAGTCTTTTTTAGTTATTATATAATAAATAATATAATTATAGTGTAGGTTGTGTTGGAAAGGGTCCTTAAAAATGATCTAGTTCCAGCCCCTCTGCCATGGCCAGAGACATTTTCTAATACTCCTGGTTGTTTGAAGCCCCATCCAACATGGGCTTGAACAATTCCACTTGATGGGATTTACACAACTCTAGGCAACCATTTCCAGTGCCTCACCAAATTCACAGTAAAGAATTTCTCCTAATATCTGGTCTAAACCTACTCTTTAAGTTTGAAGCTCTTCCCCCTTGTCCTCGCTACATGCTCCTGTAAATAGTTTCTCTCCATTTTCATATAGGGTCCCTTCGGGTACTGGAAGGCTCCAATTAGGGCTCCAAAGCCCTCTCTTTTCCATACTGAACAATCCTAATTCTCTCAGCCTTTCCCGGTAGGAGAGGTGTTCCATCCCTCTAATCATCTTGGTGTCCTCTGGATTCACTCCAGCAGGTCCATGTCCTTCCTGTTCTGGNGTCCTTCCTGTACTGGGACCCCAGAGTTGATGCAGTGTTCCAGGTGGGGTCTCACCAGAGCAGAGCAGAGCAGAGCAGAGCAGAGGGACAGAATCCTCTCCCTCTCCTGCTGCCCACACTGCTTTGGATGCATCCCAGGACACGTTTTGCTTTCTGGGCTGTGAGTGCCCATGACTGGGTCATGTCCAGCCTCTCATCCACCTGCACCCCCACCCCAAGTCCTTCCCAGCAGGGCTGCTCTCCGTGTGTTCATCCCCCAGCCTGTGTTGATTATGAGGGTTTCCCTGACTCAAGTATAGGACCTTCTGCTTGGTCTTGTTAAAATGCATGAAGTTCCCATTAGCCCACTTCTTGTCTTTGTCCAGGTTCCTCTGGATGGAATCCCATCCTTCAGGTGTGTCAACGGCACTACTTAGTTTGGTGCTTTCAAATCTGCATATTTGGTGAGGATGCCCTCTATCCCGTTGCCTATGTCATTAATGAAGATTAATATCCCAATATGCCCCTGGAGGGACATCACTAGTTACTGCCACCCACTGGGACCCTCAGCTGTTTACAACGACTCTCTGGATGTGACTATCCCACCAGTTCCTGATTCACCTAAGGGTCCACCATTTGATTCCATCTCTCTTCAATTCAGAGTTAAGGATGATGTGCGGGACTGTGTCAAAGAGTTTACAAAAATCCAAATAAATTACATATGTAGCCCTTCCCTTGTTCACTGATTTAATTAGTGATTCCATATTAGAATGCATGTAAGTTGGTCTGGCAGGACCAATAAATGCCTGTTTTTCTGTAAAAAGGTAATTTTTCAATTAAATTAATAATTTCATTTTTAGTCTCTTAATTTTTCTTTTCATTTCTTGTTACCCAGATTAACAATATTTCCCGGAAATATTTTGTATAATCTCAGACTGGATCAAAAGTGCACATTAGTACTGGTGTATAAATGTTTTGACACTTTTTACAGAATCAGCATGACTCCACATTTGCTATGTCCACTCGTGCTCAAATTATTAATAAAAAACCACCTTTATTTTATGAAAGTCAATATTGCTCATATGCAGGCTTCACATAAAGATTTTCACAACGAAATTATTCCATTCAAACAGACAGCAATAAGCCATGTTCAGTGACCTTTACAACTTCCAATTACAACACTGCCCATTCTTGCAGCGTTTTAATTTAGTTTTTTTATTCTTTGTTTCTGTTCATTTGTGAATCAGTTAAAACTGCTTCAGTTTCAGGCAATAAACTAATGTTCACTATACTCTTGGAAAATATTTTTTTTTTGTTGAGCAGAGGCTAAATATTTAAACTGACAAAGTCAGGCTCCTCCATGACTTTATCTGAGAAGGTGTCAACAACTGACTTTCTTAGTCCTGTTCTTTTCAATTAAATTAAACCCATTTACAATTACATTTACAATTCATTAAACTTCTGTTTTATCTGTATCCCATGACCAGTGTCACTTGAATCAGCTCTTAATTCTTCCATATGTGGCAATCCCAAGATTATCCCAAACTATATAACTTTTATATATTAATTTCTTGAGCCTTATTTGAAGGGAACAAAATGACAACTGATTATCAATTTTCATCAGAACTAATTTGATTTTTCTGCCCTGTTGTAAAATGTATTTCAGTATTTCTATCACTGATTTTGGGTTCATATAAGAGATCAAAGGTTTGACTAATTGTTTGTTGTAATAACCTAAAAGCAGTGTAATAAAATGTCACACTTCATAGCAGAATGTAATTAACAGATATATTTAGGAAGGAGTGTGTGCCACAGCTGGTTAATTCACAAAGGTTATTCTTTGGCTCTCTAACTGACTGATCAGAATAGAATCAACACAAGAGGGCAATGAGTAACTCTGCCTCTACTGTTACGTTTGTCATTTAAAAGCAGATCTTCAACTGTTACTTTAACTGTATTCTCTCTAGAAGAATAACGAGACCTTCTAATTCTTAAAGATTAAATCATCTTAATGTTCTGATTATTTGATCTATAAAACTGTTTAATTTTGCATACATATATTTCAATAAAATGTTTTTAAATATTTCCTGTGGAGAAAGTTTCTCTTCATTTATAGGCAATAGTTTCTCTTCATTTATAAATATTCTGTGACTTAAGTTAGTTAAATGTTTAGTCCATCCAATAGAATTTATGTAATAGTGTGTTTGTCTTTATAGTATCAGGTTTATGGCTTTTTATTTATTAGATCATGTACTTTTTACATAGATCTGAAAACAGTGACTTCAATCATCTGAAATGTAATAACTCAGGCAAGGAAAGTTTACAGAGAGAACACTGAATAATTGGGTTTTATCTCAGTGCCTCTTTCTTAGTTTTACTTTTTAATCCTTTTTTGCTGTCTTTGAATGTTCTTTGTCTTGAAACTTCCATATAAATTATTTTGTTTTGCTCATTCTGGCAATTCTTTTCCAAGTGTGTAACCCCTGGAAATGAGTTATTGCTGTTATGTGGCTGAGCTTCTCTGTTTCTAGAAAGAAGTTCGTTCCTTGAAAATTGTGGTGATGCTGCTGACTTTTGTTTTTTTTGAGAGAATTCAAGGTTCACTAAGACAATGAAGTACTTTCCCTTTCTATCTGCCCCCATTCCTGCCCTTGTTCTTTCTATTCCCCTCCCTTCCCTTCTTTTTTCCATGACTGTCACAGTAACTATTTATTCCTAAAACCAGTTGGCATCATACTCTGGACTTTTTTTACAGAGCCAAAATGAATCTACACAGAACTGAATCTGGAATATTTATGTATAGGCATTTTCTGTATATAAATCCACATATACAACCTAAATATTATTCAGATGGCTTATTTTCGCTAAATAGGTGATTTTATTTATATGTTAGTGAATAAACTCATATTTTGAAATGTATTCTATGCTATTGAGTGTTTAGAGTGATTTCCAAATTACTTGCATAGTAAGGATTTCCCATGTCTTTTGCCTTTCACTGCAAAGGCAATGAAGTAGTGTTTTCCAACATTTAGAAGATTTAAAATCTGTGGTTAATTTTTTTTTTATTTTGCCTTTATGAAATCACAATGTATCCCATTTTCACTCGTTTTTCTTCCTCCAGAGAGCTTTTGCTGTTCTTGAATGAATAATATATGCTCCAATCACTGCCCATCATCATTTTGCTTAATGGATTTAGTCTAGATGATGTGTATTTCTCTTCGGGAAGTCCTCTTCTCCTACATCATTTGATGCAACAGAAAACCAAAACCATGTATCTGCTGTATTAAAAAAACTATGAATGTTTCACAAGTCTGTGTTTAGAGAGATATTTCAGATGATAAAAATACCAGAAATGTGTAGTCAGGTGTGACAGGTGCCTCTTATTCGGTTATCAGAATGTGCCAGGAAATTATTTTTACATCACAGAGCCTCACTTTTGATCAAATTTCTGCCCACTGGATTTCCAGTGTATTATATAAGAAGCAAACTTTACTCTGGTATATTTATAATGCTCCAAAGTGGTAGGACTTCTATAGCAAGATTATTCCAGAGTCTTCCACTCTTCATAATGTTTTTTCTGAAGCTCACCTATATTTTTTTATCTTAAACTCACTGAAATTGAGAGAACCGAGCATTACCTTTGGCTGCATCAATATTTAAAACCAAGGAGACCACTTAATTCCAGGTTTTTTAATACACAAATATTTTAAGCACCCTTAACAACACTGCTGCTCACAGGATCATAAAAAACTGTAGACAAAGGATAATTTTCTTTATTTCCAGTATTTTTTCATCACTAATTAGAAAAAATCCAACAATTCACCTTTTTTTTAGTGCTCAACTTGCCTAGTGTCAAAATCTCCCATGCCACAAAATATTGTCTGGTAGTGAAATTTAGGGACTGAAGTCTATAAATGTCACCTTGTAATAATTCTGTAGCTTTAATCCTTGATTTTTTATAAGAGGACATCAAGCTATTCACATAGCAATCCAGGCATGTTTACTTTTCCCCCTAGCAATGTGATTGAAAAGGAACATCCAAATACATAAATCTACTGGGATTAAGATTTGAGAAATAGATTTCCTGACATTACATTTATTCCCGAGCTAGAGAGGAATAAGGAAATTTAGGTGAGAATCTCTGGAGGAAAATTTGAGAAATAAATTGGAAAATAAATTCCTTGTTTGCAGCAAAATTGCATCTGCACTTTAGCTGAAGGTATTTTACTTGCTCCTCAACTTGGAAATGAAATACTTTACAATGGCATCTTTCCCTCTGATTCCTTTTGGGAAGACAACTTTCAGGCTGACAAGGAAAATGGGCTTTGGAAATGTGAGTATTACACTGATAACAATTTTTAAAAGAAAAAAAAAATAGAAAGGAGAAAAAGTCAGGGGGAAATGCCCCCCACCCCCCCGCCAAAAATGTTACTTACTCCTCTTAACTCCTGTCAGTGTTTCTATTTTTCATTTTTAAGTTAAAAAACAAACAAGAAATTTGCCAATAAAACTCGTGGCTGTCACAGCATAGAAGCAGATGTCTAACATCTGAATTTTTCTTCATGATCCCATATTCCTGATTCTGCATGAAACCCAGATTCTTAAGAGTTTTCCAAATGTACCTGTGGGAGGACTTTCCATTTACTTCCACTTTGAATTATTAAAATAATAACGAAAGCCATTGTCTGCAACTTAAATGCAAAACAAAACAAATCCAACCTGAACTAAACAGTTCATTTCTGACCACAAAGCATTTCTAGTGTCTACCTAATTCTGACACTTGGGCTATGAGTATCAGGAAGCATTTGCATTTTGGTTTTGTCCTGTCACACAGATGTATCAAAATCTAATCAATTGCAGAAAAAAGGAAAAAAACACAGACCTATAAATATTTGAACAAGTCAGAATTACTGAAAATTAATCTAGTGCTGAGATGATAAATTGAAATCTGCCAATGGAAGCTTTTGCACCTACCCAAAGTTTTGTATTTACAGAAGACCAAGAATACTTTTTCAATGATTGTACCAATTTTTCTTTTTGTGTTCAGTTATCTTGTAAGTTGTCTTTCAAGCTGATAGTTGTGTATAAGACTTGTGTTCAAAGCTTCCTATCAACTCAAATCAGAAACTAGAACTAGTACTTTTACCAGACTGAGTGATTCCAAAACCCATGCATGGTTTAGATTAGGCAACTCATGAACTCCTTTGAATCTCTAATCATGTTCCAATTTTACATAGAATCAAATGCAAACACCCCTCTTTTCCCAGGAAGTGTCTTGTACAGAAAATATATGTGGCCACCATGGGCAGAAGGTCTGCTTTGTTCCTAACAGGGTGAATTTGAATGGTAGGTTTAAACACTTTGGTGTTGGGCATTGACACTCTCTGAGCAGAAATCACCTTACTGATTCTAGCAGGTCTTCTTCAGCTGATATACTTCTTCAGAGTATACCATTGCATCTCACACACTAAACTGTTTGTTCTATTATTTCTTAGCCTTAATTACTGATTTGCAGCTTTCAGTGCTTACTAACTTGGAAATATTTTTTTCAATTTGTTGGTTTTATAGACAATCATTGGATTGTTATATGATATGAAACATTTTCACATGTATCATACTCTACTCTGGTCTACTGTGTCTGGCACGCACAGGGTGATGGTGAAAGTAAATGTATCTCACTTCTGGATTATATGATAACTAATTAAACTTCCCCCCCCCCAATATTGATTATTTTTTCACAAAATTCTATAAACTTACAGTAGAAATTAAATATCTGAAGAAAAAGGCAGAAATCGGTGCATTTCACAAGTGGTTACTATCCTGCTGTAAAATATTAGTGTCATGTACTTTAATATGGTTGATATATGATGAAATGTACAATAACTATATAATAATGAAGTAATTCTTAGAAAATAGCCCAGCAGCATATCTTTTTTTTTTTTTGCCCAATGCAGAGGTAGTATATGTTCTTTCCAGGGGAGTTTTCCTGAAACTTTTATGCTGTGCAATTGCTTTTGTTGTCTGAAGAGAAAGCTGCATAGGCAGAACAAAATGTTTTGGAAATTTGGGGTGAAAATAAAATTAATGCATTTAATACTTAGGTAGTTCAAAAAATAGATTTTGTAAGTCATATAGGGGAAAAACCATATTGCTTATCTCTGTTGATTGAAAGAAACAAGGGAATATTATTTTTTCAAGATACTGAAAGAAAGCTTCTTATGTACATTTAATAGTAAAGTCCTACATACAAGAGTGAATAGAGAGTTTCACTCTGGGTGATCTTCAGCAATCTTCTATATAAATCTATCCATCTTGCAGATTTTCATTAGGCCTTATCTTGTCTGGTTTTGATCCAGTTTTGACTGGTTTATATATCTCTGCTTAAGGCTACCTGCCCTATCACATTTCATGTACAATGCAATGCTTTTATTCAGTGACAAGAATAAACACACAATGTGTCTTTTGTTATTAGCATACTCTGAAAATATTATAAAGGAAGAACTATTTAGAACAGTGTGAATCTCTTTCATAAAATGTAAATTTTGAATATCCATTCAACAGGCTAATCACAATGCATTGCACATCTTTTCTGATAGGCAGGAAAATTGCAGAGATTCAGATAGATACAATTAACAGAATGTAGAAAACTGTGGAGGAAAAAGGTATTTCTAAAGAGAGTCTAATCACAGGGTTTTAAAAGAAATCCTTTTTACAGATTATTAATTACACTCCAAAATACATTTTCCTGATCATCAAAATAATAGCTTCTTAAATGTATGTTGTTTTATTACTCTGAATAGCAGAGTTTGGAACCTCTCAGGATAGAGAGGGTATCTTTTATTATGCTTCTGGATAGAAGTAGTATATAAACCATATTTTGAGAGCAAAGTCTTAATAAATAAAAACATTTTGCAAAATAATTATAGATTGTATTAAATTTGCCTTGGAGTTTGATTCCCTGAAAGTTTTCAGCCTCATGTTTTCTAAAGAAATATTTTATCCTTTGTGTCTACATTGAACTCTTTCCCAATTAATATAATGCAGCTTACCACTTGATTATTGAAAACACTGTTCAGCTATTTCACTAACAACACAAATGACACTAATACAATTACAGCATGAAATATTTCTGACAAAGAGACTGGGGAACTTTTTCATAAAGCAGTTTTAGAAAGCAGGGGAGGAGTGACCTAGCAGGAACTTATGTTGATGTATCCAAATCCTCAGAAGCTCATAAAATAAATGATTGTGGGTCTTTCTGCAAGCAGGAATCTTTTTCCTCTCTAAGCTGTTAGAAGATAGCATGGTATAGTTCTCATTGAGACCTCCCCCATCAAAATTTGTTGCTATGTAAGTAAGTGTGACTCCTGAGGACAGTACAGTATTCCTTTCTTGAAGACCGCAATTTCCATTAATGTTGAGAGGCAGCTGTAAAACCAATAACCTATACTCTGAAGCAAGCTTTCTTGGAAGAAAAGGTATACATTTTCTGTTGTCATCTAAAACCTTTGAATAATTGATTACTATAAAAAATTTGCCAAGTATCCGAGACACATAATTTTTTATTCTCAACGACCTCTAGAAATTAGCAGAGAATAAGTATGGGAGCATAGTCTGATTATGGTGTTACATGTGCAATACAAAAGATTTACATACTTCGTATCAAGTAATTAATTAATACAATTCATGAGTAGGTACTGAAATTCAGGAACTTCTCCCCAAGTTCAGTCTCTAACATACTTTTTTCTTTGCTGCATAATGGACATGTCTGTCAGTATTTTAGTATAGCTGTGGGGTGAGCATTTGAAATTAATTGTATTATTTTCTCTGTTTCCTGGAAATTAACAGTGGCACAGCTTTGCAAGAAAAATGGAATACTGTGTATTGCATAATTTTCAGACTTTATAAAAACAAAACATGGATTTGGATTTGAACATGGATTGACAAAGGAGGGCCTAAATCTATGCCTACCTCTTCCCAGGGACTCCTTTAGCAGTAGACAAATTTCACAATGAATATGGTACCTTTAAAGGGACATGAGAGAGAGAAAGCAGAGGGGGAGGTTCATGTGCAGTGAGCATCCTAAACACCCCAGAAGTGCTGTTCACCTTTGAAATTAGGTTCTATCAGACTACAAGTTAAAATAATTTTTGTATAAAACTCAGAATGAATCAGAGACATAGAGTTGAAAGTGAGCCTTCTGTACTCTGCTGTCATCAGCCTACTGTGCTTTTGAAAAGAACATCCTCTAACCAAGATTTCTTCCTTGGACCATAATCTTTTCAATGGCTGTCTAAATTGAGATAAGTTTGACATGATCCTTTCCAGATGCCTACCAACAGTTTTTCAAACTTGCAGGACATGTAGATCTCTACATACGCTCCTTGAGCTTCTCAGGAGCCCCTCAGTCCTGCAGTGGCATAGTTTCCCAGGTCACCACCCCACCCTGTCACATCTGCCTGCACTCTGCCTCTGTGGCTCAGGAAGACCCACAGATCAAGTGGCAGGAAAAGGTAAACAAATCATCTTTCCCTCTGCAATACTATATCCTAGTAAAAAAAAGTCATACAGTAACGTGCAAAAACAGGCCCATCTGTCACAATACATCCCATGTCTCCACAGCACTTTCATGAAAGGCATCTCAAAATACAATCACAGTTACAGCATTTTGACTTTGGCTTTAGTACAAGGACTGGTCTTTTAAGAGACACATTTTCTTCTTTCCCATTTTTCACACTTCTCTGAATTTAGGGAAATAATGCACATTAATGAATTAATGAAGTGTATTTGAACCTGTTATACCACTTCATCTGCAGGTTTTTGATAACTACATTGGTTTTAGAGACCTATGTTCTTCTCTGACTGCCATCCTTCATGTAATCAGATGTCACACACTAATAGCTTCCCCAAAGGGCAAAACTAAAGCAGTTCAAAGCAGATTGTTTCAACTAGATGTCTGTGACCACTAGATAGCAAGATAAATACAAAGGAACAACATCTAGGAAAAGACCCTCTAAAAAAATTATGTTGAATACTGCACATTACTAGATCTGTTACATTTCTATATTTACGGTGCTTCATATTCCAGATTTTGTTGTTTGAGGTTGCAGTTCAAAGCTGATTAGGACTCATTTATTTTGGCATAGATATAGTAATTACATTCGCAGAAAATAATGATATTACTGATCAAATACTGGAATCTCAAACTTGTAAGATGATGATAATTACAACCATTAAGGGGTGTAATATTTACTCAACCAAGTATTGAGGTTTTCAACAATATTACTGATCTAACTTGTGCTGGGTGCCAAATTCTGATTGTCATGCTGAATCAGAGGGTGAGAATATTGAAATGTGTTTTCTTCTTCCTCTGTTTCTGTTTGTACAACATCAACTATTTTCTTGCCTTTAAATATATTGTATCAATAATCTGAATTTGCCATGTAGAAATATGGCACTGCAGGAAGACATTTACAGAACAAGATTTTAAGAAAAGGTGTAGGAGAAAAATAGGTATATTATATCCTGTGGAGAAATGTATTTTACCAATGCCAAATTTGACTGTATTTCTCAGTGTAATACCTGTGTCATTCTGTGGTAAGAAGTAGAACTACTCTTCATAAAAAAAACCCCTTCTATAATGAATATTCAGTCTGGAGTTCAGTAGTCCATGGGGAAGTTACATCTCTTTTTCACTCAGCGAATTTAATTACATAAATATTGTTTCTGCAGATAGATAATTCAGACTATGTGGACTAACTCCCATGTAAACTTTTAGCATTATGCTTCTCTCCATCTTGCTTTCCTTCTACAATCAAAGATATTAGGGCTTTTTTTTAAATTCTCCTCTGATACAGGTTAATTTTTAGTTTCTCATTTTGAAGTTTATGCCTCACTTCAGGGTTATCATTTCTGTTCTGGAAGGGTGCAGTAAAGAAAGTAGTTTTGGTGACTTTAAATGTCAGAAAAATCAGGATTTTTTTTAAAATTTGGGTTTTATATTTGGGATCTTTTTGTTTGTTTTAATAAAGCCTAGAGATGCTTTGTAGACCGAACTGTAAGTTTCAATATGTTCTGTACAGAAGTCATAGCTTCATACTGTCATGTACTGTTCTACCTTCTGGATAGCATATGCTGCATATATTGTAAGAGATGTGGTACAGGTGATCTATTTTTAATGTTATTGTTACAATGTAACCCCTTGAAATTGATTGCCTGAAGAGAGTGTTATCAGAACTAAACTGGAAAAGAGGCTTAATGATCCATCAGCTGAATATCTACAGACCTGTCAAGGTTGTGGGTTGATATACTGATAAAGACATATCTAAGTTGCATTTTTTTCACAATTTTCAAATGGTTTTTGCTGGTTGCCAACTGCACTTAAGTGCTGTTCTTTGAGAACTACCATTGACGGTTTGGGCAGTTTATTAAAGATTTTCTGGGAACACATTTCTGAAAGTGGGAAGTGACTTTAAACAGAGTAAGTTAAAAACTTAAATAGNCAGAAGAATCCTTCTGATGTGGTAATGGAATCAAAGTCTAACATTGTAAGATTTAACTGCTGCTAATTTTCTTTTCTGGAGCAAGAAGATGACAATGATACCTTGTGTCTTAAAAATCGATGCTTTTGAATTATGAGTAGAATATTGAAAGCAAGGATGTGTTACGCTTTCCCAAGGGAGAGATGTTTCATTATAATAAATTACTTTGTAGTTGTCTGATTTCTGACCCTGTGATTTTAAACCACAGGTAAAATTGTTAACTTGGTTTAAGCTGTTCTTTGAGAACTACCATTAATGTTTTGGGCAGTTTATTAAAAATTTTCTGGGAACACATTTCTTAAACAGAGTAAGTTAAAAATTTAAATAAGTAGATGCCAAGAATATGTGGATGGACTTGCTCACCATGGGCTGTAAATCACTGAGCACATGTGAAATACAAATCCATTACCTGGATCACTGATTTCACACCACTTACTCTTGTGCTGAGCTTGTTAGCATCTACTCGTATTACTGTTTGGATAATCAAATTCATTTTACATAATGCTGGAAGTCTATCATGAAACTGTGATTAATTTATATCAAAGCAACCTATTCTTGCTGTGCTTAGATTCAGGATTTGGTCATCTTCTACATTAATGTAATTACAGAAACCATGCATACAAAATATTTAATGTTTATGTGAATTAATAGAATAATTGATCTCTAATTTTCCATACTTACTTTATGTACTGTGGACTTATTTATGATAAAATTTTATCAGAATGACAACATTGTCCTCTATTACCTGTCTTTTCTGTGACAAGGCAAGATTGAAACCTTTTCCACTTCAGTTTTGTTATTTTTTTGAAAGTAGGCAGCTGATCGAGTGCTGTATGTGCCTGGAATAAAAAACACACATTCTGAAGATAGCCATAGCCTCTAAAATTATATTGTTATATACATGTGAAAGCCTGAAAAAAAAAGACCAACCTTTGAAAAAGGCTCACTGGCTAGACATCTAAAGAAAAATGCAGTTAAATCTTATTTATCCATTTACCTGTGGGGCTTAAATTCACATAGAACCCTCTCAACCAATTAATGAGAAAGGTGATTTACTGTAGCTGCTTTTATTGGCATAAGAAATATTTTGAGTAGCTGAAAAAAAAAAAACAGACAAAACAATCAACACCTACAATCCTCACAATAATACACCATCCAAAGTCATGTAAACATTTAAATCAGAATGAAATTCTAATTACTAATATTTTTTGTTGTACCTGCAAGGTTTTTTGTCTCATAAAAATAAAGAAGAACACTTGCAGACTGACATAATAAATTGTAATAATAAGGGGGTCATATTTGAGTATATAATGTATTCTTCCCCCTTTTTCTGCACACCTCTGGGAGTAAGCAGCATCTGTTCTCCCCTGATTCAATGAGTAGTTGAAGAATGTGCTCAATTACCTTACTTTATGCAAATCTTATCATGTTTATAGAATACAAGAGTATTAAAATATTACTGCTTTATCTCTAAAAACAAATGAAGAACATTGCTTTTATAAGAAAATTCTTGTATTTATATTGGCAATAGAAATAGTTTTGGAAGCAGGCATTGTATTTTATAATAATTTATTTTATTAATAATAAAATAATATAGAATATAGAAAATTCATAGTATAATATATATTGTAATACAGAAAATTTTATGGTGTTAGCTCTAAGTGTTAACATCTATTTTTTATAATAGCAATAACTTTCTAGACAATAGATGTATAAAGGGCTTAAGTATATTAGTTTCAATAAGGGAAAAAAGACTTGAGTTATATATGGAAGAGACTAGATTTTGTGATCTCTGTTCTATCTCCAGAAGACATGGGTCATTTGAGGCCATTGTGGTAAGGAGAAGATGATGTTGGAAACTCTACCATTAGAAAAAAAAGGTTGTTTCTTAACTGCAAGGGTATCTGACTGCATGCTATCAAAAATTTTGGACCGAGAGTTACAACATTATGTCAGCACAAATGTTCCTAGATTTTGTCCATACCTTAGATCTTAGGTAATGCCTAAAAAAAAATCCTATGTTGGCAATTCTATAACACTTTATTTATTACTTTGCACTTTTCACATTTCCTGGCCAAATTAGATGATGAAGGGCAAAAAGCCCGATATCACCAAAATTGTCATTTTTTTTCTTGGTTTATGCATTTTTGTTGTTAAATGTGAAGTTATTCAGTTGGTTTAAGATTCCTTTAAGCTAATTCACAGGGAAGGATTTTCCAGGGTTCCCTGGTGAAAGCCCACCAGGGACATCAAGGGAAATATGTGCTGAAAGGACAGATAGATCTAGAATTTCTCAAGGAAGAGTCACAGCACTGAGTTTACGTAGAGAAGAAAGGCACTGATTCAGCTTACCTGTTCAGGAACATGAAGAGTAATGAGCCTAAATGACCTGATAGAACAGCATCTCTTCCAAATGCACACTGTTAGACACTACCCCAGTGATTAGCAGTGACTGCATTGAAACATGCCTGATAGCTATGATGATCCATTGTATAAATGTAATTTTCTGTGTTACAATAGATTGCTGTGAATAGTGTGGATTATCCATATATGTTTTCCATTTTCAGGTACTAAAATATGTGAAGTCCTTTTTTTTTCTTCAACAAAAATTAAAATCTAGGGATCTTTATCATATTTCTTCTTTCTTATCTGTTAAATTAACTTACTGAGACAGAATTCCAAACTGCACAAAAGCAGAAAAGTGAAAATAAAATCTAAAAATGCAAATATGCAACTAATTGTACATACTACTAAAAAACAAAATAGGCAACTGCCTTCAAGTGTTCCACAAGTCAGCTCTGACTTTTTGTTTCAATGGGATGTTTCCTACACATTGCCCTTACATACTACTTCAACAAGTTAAAAAGATAAAGATTTAAAAAGTCTGCTTTGTCCCACCTAGATGGTACTAAAGAAGGTGTTTGGCCTTACACTTTCAAATTGTCCTATGTAATAGAAGTCATAGTTGGCTAGTAACAAGTGAATATGGTGGGGGCTTTATTAAAATTTCCTATTTCCTAGCTTTTTTTTAATTCATGAATTTGATTTCTCATTCTATCTTAAGATGGTAGAACAGTCAAATTATCAACATCTTGTCCAGTTTTTTGTTTTTGGATGTGATCCTTTAAGGACTGCAATTAATGCACAGTTTCTTGAGTTTTTTGGGGTTTGGTTGGTTGGTTGGTTTGTTTTTTTTTTTTCAGATGTTTTGTTTTTGGGGTTTTTTTTGGTTTTTTTCCTTCTCAAAGGTTAAATGAAAGCTATCTTAAATTTCTAAATTATTAACTTCCTAATTCCCTTCCCTCTTTATAACTTTTCTTCTTGGTCTCTGAAAATGCTTTTCATTTCCTACAATTATTCCAGCAGGTTATATCCTTTTTTCCAAATTTTTTTCAAGCAAATTTATGAGATTTCCATACTAAGCTTGAGGAGAAAATCTGGAGGTACTAGAATGTCAATTGAATGTATTCTTGGCCTTACTACTTGCGTTTCACAGCTCTGTTGTTATCTACTGCAAAGAGAAAACCTTACTGTACCCTGCTTCTATGGCACCACACAAAAAAGAGACTTAATGGATAGCCCGCATTTTCTCTGGTATTTAGAGTCTGTACAACATCTGGCAATTATTCCTTTATGTGTGGGAGAAAGTATGGGAGAAATTTTCACTAAAAGTCCTAGTTGTCTTTGGAGTACTCCAATCATAGGGATAATTCTTCAAGATATTGTGGGTTGATCTTGTTGGTAGCTTCTCTTAACAATTGGGAGGAAAAAAGAAGGAAAAAAAAAAGAAATAAAGGTGAAGAGCAAGGTTTGGCTCAATTGCTGATATTTAACAGAGGAAGAGGGAAAATATCAATTTGAATTGCATGAAAATGCACATTTTAAGAAAATCTTTTTAGCCTGAAACATTAAAAAGATTGAAGGGCAACATTTGCTAAGTCAGATAGCAGAAATCAGTGTTACATGAGAATTATTGTGACATTCATATTTAAAATCTGTGTTGGACTCAGTTTTCTGCAATTCAATGGTAACTTACTCTCAATTGTCAAAAACCCTTCGTATTATTCATTTGTAAAAATTCAGTCTGTTAATGTATTTAAAATGAAGCATGCTTTTAAATATTTTGCTAGGCTATGGTCAAAATACTGAGCACCTATTACTGGAAAGGTTCCCTGTCAAAATGACATCTGATGGTATAAAGAAAATGCTTTTCCTGTGTTTTTATATTAGGTTTAAGAAACAACTGCACAGAAGGCAAATACATTAAATACTCTTCTCATCTTCTGAAATATCATTTGCAGAATAATAAATTCAGTGTTTAGAAATCAAATGTAGATGAAGACAGACACGACTTCAGCTTCTTTATTTCTTTAATAATGGAATGCAAAAAGCTAAGTAAAATGCAAAGAGGTTCTCTTAATATGGAAAAAAATTAAAATTACTGATGTCTGGTCCATCTGAATGTGAGGTCTATCATCTCACTATCCTTTTGACATGACAGTATTTCAAACCAAATACACATTTAAATATTTTAAACTGCATTAAAATTGTTAACAAGATAAATAATTTCAGGCGTCTTTGATGGACTTCAGGAGAAGCTTTCACTTAGAAACAAGCATTTATAAGCTGATGTGATGGCAGAGTACAAGATGCCCTTTATCCTTTTAATTAGCAATTTTTTTCCTTATGAGAAAATTCAAGAAAGCATATATAGAACAACAGGAATGGCAGTGCTTTCAGAATAGCATTGAAACACAAACATTAATTTCATTCAGATTAGGTCATTTACATGCAAACAATTCAGACTTTAAGCTTATTTCATTACTGTCTCAAGCCTGTGACATCTCTCCCTTTTAAAGGTGCCATTACATTTAGTAAGATAACTCCCTTCATTGCATATGAAATGTGTGACCAGTACATGGTTTCTTTATGATATTGAACTTTTAATAACTTTTTATGCTCTAACACAGTCTTTCTAATTTACCCAGCTTGAAATAGGATGGGTGACAAGTTCCATAATAGGATTTTTTTTTTCAATTTCTTCTGAATATTTTCACCCATTCCTTGTCAGTGCTGTTTTGTCAAACTGGATACTTTATTAATGATCAGTTTTAGTCCTTTTTGTCCACAATATTATATTGACTTAATTATTTTTAACAAGGATATCCTTTCATTCACCTAAGATTAAATGAATTCTTTATAGTTCATCATCTACACTTTAATATATGAGATGCAGAACTTTTTCCACTTCCCCATATAAAAACCATCAGGTCTTGCACAAATTTCTAGTTTGATTACTGAGTGTAAATACCTTGCAGGTGACCCTTAAGCTTTGGACTTTGGAATCACTCGGAGACCAAGATATGCTGCAACAGAGACTTTGTGGTGGCTGCAAGTTAACAGAAAAACTGACCCCTACGAGAAAATCCAAGCCCTAACAATTTTCCCATACAGTCATGTCATGGATAGTGAAAGAAAATAGAATCTAGGAAGAGGGGAGAGTTAATCTTCCTGATAAGCAAGTTTTTCAGTCCCTCAGAACTCTCCCAAGCTCTGTCCAGTCTGCCAGAGAGCAGAAGGAAGAGGAGGAAGGTAGCAGATATTAGATTATCAATAAAAAGTGAAAACATCTTGAAAGTCTATGAGGTGGTGATTTCTTCAGTCTGTCACTAGTATAAAAATTTCCCTGTGAAATGGTACACAGCTGTTAAGGCAGAGTGTGTGTCAGTAAAAACAGAGTGGGAAGAGTGTGCACATGCCTTCAGCATGTGTCCTCCAATGTGTCCTCCTGAGTTTTGTTTGATTGCTGGCAGTTGATGGGGAGTAAAATGGAAGAAAATGGGTACAGAACATTTCAGTCGTGTAAATTATTTACTCGGAGCTCTGGATGAATGAGGAAGAAAAGGACACATCTTCCCCTGTCTCTCTGTTTATAGTGGCAGGTGCCTCTTTGTGTTAACTTTCTTTTGATGACTGGAAGGGCTCTTTGTCAGGGCTGCTACAGTGCAAGGTAATTGTTTATTGAATCTGCCCTCCATGCTGAGGGCAGCAATGCTTAAATAACTACAGGCATTTAATCTTTCAGCTAGAATAAGGCAACAATTCCAAGGAACATCCAAGAAAAGTGGGTAATTTTTCTGGCATCCCTAGGAGATGTTTGAGATAGTTAAAAGTTGTAGAGACCAAAAGTAGGTCAAGCTAATTTTTTAAACTTATTTCTACAGGAGTCAAAGTATGAATGACTGTAAGGAAAGCAAAACAATAACAGAGGTCAGTCACCATTCATACAAGAAAGCAGATTAATTGGAACCAGATACAGAATAACAGATCTGAGGACAGAATTGCTGATTCAAATGTAGAAATAGAACAAGAGATAGTAATTTATCCCAAGAAGATTAGCTAGTCAGTTTTTTATTATCGTTGAAATATTTCCCTGGGAGAACATCCTGCTATGTTCTGAGTTAGAAAGTAGTAGACTTCAATTGCCTATTTTCTTACAATTTTTGATGTGAATTTGTATAGTTTCCATGTGCATCAAGACCCAATTTTAAAAAGCAATATTTGTATTTATTAGAGTATTTTGAGGCTAATAATATGAAATATATTTATATATTTACACAAATACATATTCAATATTATTAAAAACAAAATAAGAAAAATGTGTATTTACATGCACATACACAATATATTAATATTATTTGCATAAATATTATTATTTTGTATTTATTTCTAAATTGATGCATTTATATATTAACTATTTAATAGTATTTTTCTGTGAATATAACACCTTGTTTATATAAAATAATAAACATACAAAACAACATGTATTAAAAAGCATATGTTTGTCATCTGAATGTCCACTTTCCTGCTTTGCAGTTTACAATGGGAATGGTTTCAAATAAATTATCAGTTTTGCCAATGAAGTCACATCTTAAGAAGGTATTGAGTGGAAGGATGCTATTATTAACCTAAATATATTATTCTGTTAGATTTTCATTCATTATGCCATGCCCTAACATACTTGTTAATAACATGAGAATCCATTTCTAAAGACTAGAATGTAAAGCCAATTTTTTACCTTAATGAGTCAAATTCACACTGAGACAAAAAATATAAGTGAAAATTATTTTTTCATGTAAATTATTTCTATTTGGATGCACCATGATAAATTGGAATGTAATGGATACCTAAAATGCTAAAAATCACTTAAACCAGAAAATGTCATATATAACAGTTTTAAGATCATCCCCTGAAGCTTAAAATTATCTGTTATTATATAACAGCTCCTAATGAATATTTTTACTAAAAATATATTCAGCTTTTTAGCTGGTTGCTTCTTTGTTCTGTTCGATACCTCTTCTGAATTCCCCCTCAATACCAAATTCAAAGAGTTCCTTAAACTTACCCTGCATAAAGAAAAATTATTCCTTAGGTTTCTTAAATTAAAAATAATTAATTAATTTGAAATCACCTACTTTCCGCCATGATTACAAAGTGATACTTTTACTATTATTAAAAATATCTTGAATTTCTGAATCTGGTTTTTCCTGATATATGCTTTTTCTGTCTCATTGAATTGGCTGCATTTATTTTGCAAACAATACCTCTGTGAAATTCCTGCCAGAGAATAATGCTGGTATCTCTTCGCAACAACGCAGAAAAGAAATATTTATTTCACTCATTACAGAATTATATATTCGTATTTAATTCTGCTGTACGAGTGACATTTTCTTCATGTGCTCCCTTTCCCAGATTCTGTTATGTGTTCCTGCACATCCTTTAAAGCATCTGTATAAAATAATGTTTATATTTACTAATTCAAAATATAAATTAGTAAGAGGCAAGAGATAAGGCATTGATAAAAGCATAGAAAAAATATTCTGGGTTGGAAGAGACCCATCAGGATCATCAAGTCCTACTTCTGGCCCAGCACAGGACACCCCGAGTCACACCATGTGCCTGAGAGCACTGTCCAAATGTTTCCTGAACTCTGTCAGGCTGGTGATGTGACCACTTCCCTGGGGAGCCTGTTCCAGTGCCCAGTCACCCTCTGGGAGAGAAACTTCAGCGTGTCCTCGTGTGGCTTCCTCTCCAGACCCCTCACCATCCTCATGGCCCTCCTTTGGACACTCTCTAATAGTCTTGATTATATTGTGGCACCCAAAACTGCCCCCAGGACTTGAGGAGAGGCTGCCCCAGTGCAGAGCAGAGCAAGACAATCCACTCCCTTGCCTGATGCTGATGCTGCGCCTGATGCCCCCAGGACAAGTTTGANCCTGAACTCTGTCAGGCTGGTGATGTGACCACTTCCCTGGGGAGCCTGTTCCAGTGCCCAGTCACCCTCTGGGAGAGAAACTTCAGCGTGTCCTCGTGTGGCTTCCTCTCCAGACCCCTCACCATCCTCATGGCCCTCCTTTGGACACTCTCTAATAGTCTTGATTATATTGTGGCACCCAAAACTGCCCCCAGGACTTGAGGAGAGGCTGCCCCAGTGCAGAGCAGAGCAAGACAATCCACTCCCTTGCCTGATGCTGATGCTGCGCCTGATGCCCCCAGGACAAGTTTGACCCTCCTGGCTGCCAGGGCTCTGTTGGCTGATTTTCAACTTGCCATGGACCGGAACTGCCAAATCTCTTTCAACAGTGCTGCTCTCCAGCGTCTCATTTCCCAGTTTATACATACAACCAGAATTGCCCCATTCCAGGTGCAGTATCTGGCACTTGCTCTCATGAAACTACACCCACGTTAAAAGGTGGGTGGTGGCCCATCTCTCTCATTCACTGCAGTCTCTCTGCAGGGGCCTCTTTGCCCTTGAGAGAGTTGACAGCTCCTCCCAATTTAGTGTTGTTAATAAACTTAGTTCATATTCCTTAGAGTGCCACATTCAGGCTGTTAATGAAGATGATGAAGTGTGGAGCTGAGGATGGACACCTCTGGAGCCCCACTGGTGACCAGATGCTGGCCTGATGCCCTCCCAATCAGTACAAGTCTTTGTGCCCAACTTGTGAATCAGTTGTTCACCCATCACATAAGCTGGTTATCCAGCTGTGCATTGGACATTCTGTCCAGAAGGACACTGTGAGAGACACTATCAAAATCTTTGTTGAAGTCCAAAAGGATTAAGTTTCCTAGACCAGCTCGGTGGGATACCCTGTCACAGGAAGAAACCAGGTTTGACACGAGACTTCCCCATCATGAAGCCCTGCTGGCTGTGACCAATGATTGCATTGTCCTCCAAGTGTTTTGATAGCTCCCAGAATAACCTTAAGCATAATTTTATTGGGCAGTGAAGTGAGACTCACAAGCTTGTAGTTTCTGAAGTCCTTCTTCTTGGCCTTCCTTAAAATTAAGACAATGCTCACCAGCTCCAGTCAGCTGGGACCTCTTCAGGTTCCCAAGAAACTCAAAAATGATTGAGAGGCTTTGTGATGACAATAGCTAGATTTTTGAGGATTCTTGGATTAATCCCATCAGGTAGCATAAATTTGTAGGGATCCAGCTGTTATATCTTCTGTCAAAATATTATTTCACAGCCAACAAGCAAAAGCCTGTGTTTGTTTTTTGATTTTTTGGATTTTTTAGTATACTCAATATACTTATTTCTATCCTATTACTCTGGTTATGCATTCAGGCATTTGTTCCCTGCTGAACTAAAGATGCATATTTTGAGTTTATGATTTCCTTGTTATCAGGAATAAATTTTCCTGTCACTTAATGTTCTAACTTTTTGAGGCAAACGTATATTCAGCCTAGAGATGTTTTGCCTTCAAAACCAGGAAATATCCTCAGAGATTGCCTCCTTTATTGTTTTCAGGTATTTCAGTACCATTACCAAAACTCATCTTTTCCTGACATTTCAGTCTGTCTTATAGTTTATAGTCTTCAAGAAATCTGCAGGTCCTGCAGTGGCCAAGAGGCTTGAGATGCAGCTCACTGCTGACAGAACATCTCGTGTTTGCCAGCCTGCCTCAACCACCCGTCTTGTGGCCTGTGCTTGTGAATTAGCTCTCTGTGCTGAGCATGTTCTTAAACACTATTTCAAGAGTTACAAATTCCTTATATCCAGCAATAAACATTCCCATGAAGAAAGCAAAATACTCTTGAAGAACAACGGTTAGATATCAAGTATCTGTTCTGGTGTGAATCACAATCACTTGGGAGCAAGAGGTTTTTTTTTCCTTTCCTTAAATATCCCAAGTCCTGCAATCTCTCTAAAAAGCTCAACTCTGAACTCAAAAGTAAGCTGGTGGGTTGGATTAGAAGACATACATAAAGGACAGGGAGCTGGAACATAGAATAATTGGAGCATAAATAGAACTGTGACCCTGCCATTTCCTTTTGAAGCACTGCATACACATCACGCCCTCACAAGTTAGCTGGGATGGGAATCTTTTGACTTAGTGAATGCACATTGTTTTATAGGAAAGAAAGGACTGTCAGGCATGAAATAGGACTAAGCTGCATGATAAATGATACCCTATTACCAGCACTTGTTGGTTTTGACACTATCAGTGAAGAAATTCTTTATCAGAGGATAAGAAAAAAATGGTGACCTCAAATGCTAATTCTGGATGAACAAAAAATAGAATATTTTGTGAAAAAAATTGAAACAAAAAGTATTTTATGAAAACATTAACAAATATTAAGTTATTATTTGTTATATGACTCCCTGAAACCTTGAAATGACTGCTGGTGATGGATAGGTGGAAGCATTAAAACTGCTTCCATATAAAGCCAATTATAATTAATGAGTGTTGTTATATTATAATGAGAGGAAGAATAAGGAGAATAATTATGCATATACAAAGAGAAATGTGTTTCATAAACTTAGAGCTTATCAGCAATCCTAAATTGCAGGTAGGATATCTGTTGTTATCAAGCAGTTTAATCATGCATTTACTGGTTTCTGACATTAGAATAATATCAGGAACAAGATGAACCTCAGGGGAAGTTCATGCTCAGACCACTGACTTAGGAGAGTGTTAGAAAACTCCCTGTGACAGAGAGGTAAGGAAAACAGATGAGCTACAGGTAAAACTCAGAACCTTTGTGAAAGCTAATATACAGAAAGGAATATTAAGCTGAAAGTAAAGGTTTAGAAGACTACAGTGGAGATTTCAGATGTTGCTGATATCTTATGAGACATGTTCAGGCATATACTGAAAAGAGACACCAGAGATCATGAAAATGAAGAGTGGGATTATTTGAGGATACAATTCTACAGCTTTCTGTCTGTAAAATGAATTGCAAGGTGCATATTTACAGAATCAGTCATGTCTTGAAGGGTGTGAAAATAAAAAAGAGATCAAAATTTAGAGACTATTAGAATATCTCAAAAAAGAAATATTTTAAGCTTTGGTGAAGAAAAAGAAGACAGAATGAAATACTAATGATTTGGAAGGGGTTTGTAGCAGTCTCAATATAAAGAAGAGTGACTATCAAATATGAGTGAATTTTCCAAAGACAAAAATTACAAATCTTTAAGTCACAGAAATTGCAGTTCCAGAAACATAGGGCATATAGAAGCTTTGAGCTAATGTTTTCAGATGCTGATCTGATTTGTGAGCAGGATTTAAAAACTGAAGAATCTTAAAAGTTAATGAGAACAAAAAGCTTAATATTTCACAGCATTCTTGATAAATTATTCGAAGCAAGAAAGGACAAACCAAAAAATGCCTTGCACTTTAGTATTTTGAAATACTGAAAGAAAACATTAAAAAGCTTGATATTTTGAAAAAAGTAAGATGTAAAACCACTGCGAATCATCTTACCACAGTGCAATTAATAGAATTATATTTACATATATCTAAATAAAAAAAAAGTGATTATAGGACAGAATATGATTTGCAACACTCATTAATCTGTTCTATTCTGTCTACAGTAATTACCTATAGGAGATGGTGACAATTTGGGACATTTAAATATCTTTCAGTACTGTTTGTTACTAACAAATTAATAAGAAAGCATGATTATATTGGAAATTTAATTTATTATGCTGCAGACAATTTTAGGTTAAAAAAGCCTATACACTATAACACTACTGACACATTAGATGCTATGATTGCATTATCTATAAGAAAGGAGAACTCATCACTTAATAAATAGAAAGACAGACAGCTATAAACTACTTTAAAATATTGAAAAAACTGAGGCAATTTTTTTGAGACAGAGAAAATGATAAATGAAAAAGACCTAAGGAAGACTTCAGAGCTCTGTAAAAACTAAATAGAGCAAAACAATTAAATGCCTACAATATGATTTGGCAGGGTATGCAGTTAAGAGTGACAAAAGCTAGACTAGCTAATTACTTAATTGAAGAGCTTCCCTCCAGTTTTTTCTCTCAGGGGAAGGGAGGCCAGAGCATTGAACAGGAATAGAAAAATCTTGCTGTGAATTAGCAGAAGGGAGGGGAGAGTTTTGACAGAACCTGAGATCCTCCAGAGTTTAATGCTATCTAATATTAAGATGTTTTCAGAAAGATGAGCAGGTTGGATGCTGGGAGCACCTTTGTAGGACTCATGACAAAGTGCTTGAGAGCTTGTGTAGTGTATACAAGAAGAGAAAAATGGCAAATCCCCTGCCTGGGAAGGAATAACAGCTTCCAGTGGCAGACAAGCAGACTGGCTGGGGACAAGCTCTGCTGAAAAGTCTCCAGGGCAGACAGAAAGTTGAATAAGAGCCAGCTGTGTGTCCTAATAGCTGCAAAGTCCAATGGCATCCTGGACTGCTTTAATTATCCTCTTTTAATAGGTGTTATTTGAAATAATAATAGTAATAGTAATAGTAGTAGTAGTAGTAGTAGTAGTAGTAGTAGTAGTAATAATAATAATAATAATAATAATAATAATAATAATAATAATAATAATAATAATAATAATAATAATAATAATAATAATAAGTCCAGATCTCAGACCCCCTCATACAATAGATATCTCACAATAAAGATACTGACAGGCTGAGTGAGTTCAGTAAAGCCACCAAAACCATCAAGCAGTTGGGGCACGTGATCTGAGAGGACAAGCTGAGGGACTGAGGTTGGTTTTTTTCTGGAGAACAAATTGTTTTGAAAGGATTTAGCAGTGGTTCTCCATGAAGGTGGATGAGGAAACAGCCTCCACCGTGCATGGCAGGAGGACAAGAGACAATGGGCATAAAAGATTTGAGGGAGGCTCTTACCGGATGTGAAGAGAAATCTTTTCCTGTCAAACAACAGAACAGATTCCTCGGAGAGGTGAGCAGTCAACACCCAACTGGATACAGCCCTGAGCAGACTGGTCTGCCCTTAGAGCTGACCCTTCTTTGAGCAATTGATTGGATTAGGGACTTCGTGAGGCCCCCATGCCTGAATTGCCCTAGGAACAGGCTCTACATATAAAGTTTATTCTGCTTTCATTTTGCTGCCCATATTTTTCAGGAAGAATCCTAGGGAGAAAATACTAACATTTCCAAAATATCACTTAATGTAATTGTGAGGGTGATGCCTAAAGATTTTTAGCTTTTTTCATATGTTTGTAACTTTGTAGACTGCTAATATATAGTTACAACTTCTAGCATTTTTCCTGTCCTCTCCCATAGTTTAACAAACCCTTACTAATATATTGTTAAATCCTGTTTAGTCTTGCCTTTATTCTAACAACGACAATTTGTTTTGCACCACACATCGTACACACAATAAAGTATGGGGCTAAAAGATCAGGGTGGGGCTTTAATGGGGGGAAATTACCTAACCAACTGCTCTTCTAATTGGACAATATTTTCTAGATATATTAATTACCTAACCTTATAAAAGTCTAGAAATACTGTATCATTGCATATTGCCATATTGTGCACCAGAGAGCTTTCAACTAAAGACTTGCTTTTACATTATCATTTTAACACTGTTTGGAAAGGTTTGTGTTTTATTCCAGGCAACAACAGAGGAGTGATTTGGGCTTAATTGTTGCACTTCTTGTTGTCAGGCCTTGATTCCTGACCTAGGGGAAAAAGTGTGGATTGTGACAGTGTTTCAGCTCATTTCTTCTGGTTTTGGTAGTTTGGTTATGGGGCATTTTTTACATTGTTGTAGTTTGAGGGTGGGTTTTTTAAATTATTTTTGGCACTTGTTCATTTTCCTTTGGGTTGAAACCACAATTTACTTAGAAGGTTTTTAAATGTTGTTCAATACTAGGGCAATGTCTGAGCAGTGAAACTTAATATTGATAATTGCTGGGGCTGAAAAGAGTTAAAGAAATAGAGCAATTGGAAATATAAAAGTGAAGAAATATAAGTTAAATACTTAAGAAAGGGCAACTGATCAAGTGCAACACTGATAATTGATAACCCATGGTACTGGAGTGAGACTCCAGGTATGGAAAACTGGTTTTCCAAAATCATAAAGAGGTATGTTCAATAACATTCAGAGTAAGAATGGGGTTAGAGATTTTGGCTATGTTAAAGGTATTAACATTGGTATAAGTCTTTTAATAAATAAGAACAATATGCATATAATGAAAACAGAAAACTATCTGATCACAGTAGTGCATGATTATGCACACACACTTGCAAATATAGGATAAATAATTATCTTTAACATTTCAGAATGATTGGTCTGTGCATGTATATTTATATTTACAACCATGCTGTTGAAGTATTTTAGCACAAATTCTGTTGCTATGATGAAATATGTAGCTGGAGTGATGGCACTTGGTATCCATCATTGGAGTAGCAGCTATTAGTGTTATGTAGTACATCATCAATGTGACAACTTTGAGAGGACATGTAATATATAACCAGAAAAGTCCCATTTGGACATCAATATGTGGCATTTACTGGTATTAATAATGCAGTGGTTTTAGTTTCAACCAGCAAATAGACATAATTCTGATTCAAAACAGCAGTGAAATTCCCATAAACAGTGCCACAGCAGCTTCTACCATGCAGTGACCTTTGTAATAAGAAATTATTCTCAGCCTAAAGTCTATGTATATGGATTACCACTGCTTACATGACTATATGGGTAAAAAACCACCATCAACAAAAGAATAAAAAAAGGCCAAAACCAAATAAGAAAAATATTATAAAATGAAAGCAAATACAAACAGAACTGGTCAGCCATTCCATCAGCAAGAGTGTGGTACACACTGAATTTTTCTGTGAGTAAAAAGGATCAGTGAGAGCAAGACTAAGAGCCTTGAGATATAAAAAAACCCTCGATGGCTGTGGGAATTTGCATATAACTCAGATGACACATCTTCATTGTTTAAACATAAAGTAATGAAAGTAGGACATTCCAACATACACTCAAAGCAGTAAGGAAACTTTCCAGTCTGAGCATTCACAAGATTCTCTGGCTGTCACACTTCCAGCACCAGAGACTTTCACTGCTGGGACTGAAGCCCCTCCACAGCTCCACTGAGCCCACGGGTGCCCTGCACACCCCACTCACAGTCAGACCAGGTTTCCTGACTGGTTTAACCCCAAGTTTCCCATAGTAAAGTCTGAGATGTCTCATTCCATAATCACAGCACAGTAACACAGAAACAGTCTTGCTCTTTTCCCGGAATTCTTAGCTCCTGCTGTGTCTCCCAGTGTCCATCCACCTGGCTGGCACCACTTCTCTGTGCCATTTATTAACCAAAGTGTTGGCACTTCATGGCCTCTTGTCTCAAGCTCCTACCCAGAGCTCATCTGCATCTCTACCTGCAGCTTGCAAACAGAAGCTACCAGCAGCAGATACATATCCCTCAACAAGAGGAGTGGTGAATGTATCAGGTTGTAATTTTTGTTCCTTAAAACTACATGTATTTCATGGTATGAATTAAAATGGATTTTTTTTCCTTTAACCATGAGAACTTATAACTTATGCCTCAGCTACCCCTGAAATTTAAACTTTAAAAATGGTCTGAGTTTTCAGTTCAATATGACAAATATACTGTCACATCAATGCTGCATCTGAGAATCTTTTCTACTCAGTCTTATATCTGAAAAATAGCAACTGGCTTATAAAATCATAGAATCATGGAATAACTCAGATGGGAAGGAACCCATGAGGAACATCAAGTCCAACTCCCTGTTATCCACAGGACTATCTAAAAATAAATTTTCCGGAAAGATTAAGGGAACAGCTAAAGAAGAAACTTAATCAGTCCAAAGAAAATATAAGGCTTTTAGATATAAAGAAGAGTCTTTGTCTATTTGACCCCAAATGTATCCCAAAATACTTCCTATTTTAATATTCTTTTCCTCCTTAAATCAAAGTATTTTTTTCTTATCTTACAGCGTATATTATTTTTTTTTTACTCTTAATTTATAACATGGTGTCACAGCTGTCACTGTAGAAATTAACACATTATAGAAAAAAAACCCAACATTTAAATGAGCTATGGCTGAGGTGGAATCCAACAGCAAGTGAAGAAAATGCACAAGAGTGCACTTGTTCAGCACATCTCCTAAGCATCTAGTCAACATACCTTCCACATAAGTCCTGTGCCTCAAATACCTCTTACACTTTAATGCTGTTTCTACTTCCACCATCTCTACCAAACAACAACAGCAATAAAACCCAACAACAAAACAAATGTATTTTTTACCACTCTATTTTGAGTTATATCTGATGGTAGAATTCAGTTCTAATAACCTTACCTGGAGGATCTCAGTGATTTTAGTAGATTTGAATCATGCAATAAAGACCTATATTTCTTGATTGGAGCTCAAATTTTTAAAACCAATTTTTTTCAGCACTGAATTTAAATTTCCTTCTTCCTACTGAAAGAGTTTCCTACTGAAGCATTCATTCCTTACATTTGGGCATTCTTGAACTAGACAGGACAGGGAGCCATGTAGTTGAAAATATGAACCCATTGCTGAATGTTCTGCATTGTAATTCTTTCCTTGACCAGTAAACTGGTGATTTCATTAAGCAACACACTACACAATGTATATGTTGCACTGTTCTGAGAATAAAGTTTTCTGATGACCAGCAATGTTCCATATCTAATTTTACACTTAGAGACAACCTACCGATTACTTGTTTACAAATTTGTGCCTCCAAATTTAAACTTTATTTTCTGGCAAAGTATCAGTTGAATGTGTTGGGAAAAAGGCTAAAAAGAGTGAAAGATGAATGAAGGAGATACATCTTAAAGTTCACATAAATAACATTAGATGGTTTTGCATAATACTTATTTAAAATATTCCCATGTCTTTCATATTTTTTTTACCTTCAGTATTATGAAAGTGTCCTTTGAAAGACATGCAAAATTTTTTCCTTTATAAATATGAATTTGACAAAATGTGCAAACTTTAGCATTATGTATATTTGTAATAGACTTATCATTTCACAGTACGCTAAAAGAATAGATGTATTTAAATGTTTGTAATAAAATGTAACAAAGATAATTCTTATTCATCAAATAAAGTTCATTTTAAACTATGGTATTTACATATTCTTCATATTATCAGTTTGACCCAATAGCAATGATAATGATACAAATAAATAGATTCCAAATACCTAAATACACAGATCATTTTAAGTGAGTTTAGATTAAGGATTAAAAGAAAAAATGCAAGAATGGTTATTTTCATGTAATGAAGTGTGACTTTTAATCTTAGAATTTTTTTAGGAAATGAAGGTTGAAAGCAAATGTGTTATTTTTTCTTCTATTTAGTTATCAGGGCTTGTTTTATTGATTGTGTTTTCACTTTTTAACAGAAAATTAGTTGTAATAGAATCTATGTCCCATCTGATAGCACAAAACAGAAGAGAAACAATCAATGACATCCAATTAGGTGCTCATTTCAACATAATTTCCCATATATTTCACAGTGGTGAATGGGGACTGTGATTTTTGGAACGTATTTGGTGATTTATGGAGTAATTAAACAAACACAGTTCAACAATTGTTTAGCTAATAAATCATGAAGCATCCCTTTTTAATGGTATCTTTTATGCTTTAATTATTGATTTTCATGGCTTCTGTTGTAATATCCTTCTAAAACACTGTCAAATATGGTGTGAAATAATGTAATATTATTGAGAGCTTAAATAGGAAGTGCTATCAAAATAGCTCAAAATATAAGAACGCTTTTATGTTTCTTTGCTTGTTACCAAATGCTGCTTTGGTCTGTTCTTGTCTGGTCTATTTCTACTTTTCTTTCCTGTTCCGATCCCTCACCCTCGGATATTTCAACTGCTCTACAGGTTTGACCTATCTCTCTTTCCAAATGATGTGCTACTCCTAATATCCATGAAAAATAATTAATTTTAACTTCTGTACAACTCATATATCACAGCCCTGTTATTTGAGCCCTATGAAAAATTCCTTTCCTTCCACCCTTTTTTCCTGCTGCTCATCACTACTTCCTTGGATATCAGAGCTATTCTCCTCTGAATGCTTTAGTCACTCATGAATAATGACATAAAAGCCTGGCAATGCTTTAGAAGAAGAGACCTTTATTACACTTTTCTAACAACCATTAATAATTCTTTTCCTCAGCAGTTTTCTTTTGTGAAAGGATGAATCATGACTACATGGTGAAATGGCATGGGGTGTGCAACTATTACTGCTTTCATTAATGCAGCTGAAATGCAAAGAAGCAGAACAATACATTTCCTCTGTGTCTGACAGGGAATTTCTAGGTTTTCAACACCTCTTATCTGCTTTCATTGAGTTCATAAACCCTAATTAAAGCAAAAGTCTAGCATGATGGTCATATCACTTTTCTTCATCCATTATGTCTGAAAGACAGCAAGGCTGCATATACATCAAATAATTTCCTTCTTCATGGGAAATATAATCAGAATTATTTTTTTCCCATAATAACAAAAAGTAAAATTATTTTTAAAAAGAAAAAAAAATAATAATTATGACCCTAGTTCTTCCTCATGAAGCTGTAACCCTCTGGGTTTCCTGAAAGCTATGGTCCATAAATACTGAAATTCATGCTGGGAGGTAGCAAAGCAGGGTAGGAGGAAAACAAGGTAGCAAAGTTAGTGTTTCATGATCATTCAAAACACAAACATACTCCCAAAGTGACTTGCTGATTTTTCTCTGAGGACACATACCCCAAGCAGGAAGAGAAGACAGTGACCCAAATGTCTTAACAAAAACCTTGGCACGCTTTATATACTACATGTACTCATTGACTGCCCATTGATTAATTCCCTGAAAACTTGTATTTAGTGTTTTCTCATTAAATGTTAAGGGAATCCTAAAGTTTTACTATTCTTGGGAGGCAGTCAGTCAAATTTTTCTACCATCAAGGATAAATTCAGACCTGTTGGGGAGAACTCTGAAGCTACATACAAGGAAATGATTGGACTCTGAAAAAGCTTCCCAGAGAAGTTAACACAGAGACACTTTGCAGACAGCTTAAGCCTTCAGGCACATGACCAGAACAGCTTGTCCATGAACGATGTAAAAGTTCCTACTTTGCTGTTCCCAGCAGGAGCAGTCAATATGACTGCCTTCCAGGCAAAAAATTGCACTGACATGCCTGAAGGCAGGTCAATGCACACAGACATATGTCTATAAAAGTCTGAACTCAAAGTATTCATGTTCTAGCAAGAAACTACTTCAGCATGCATCAAGACAGAGAATATATCTAAAGCAAATTTCTTAGCATATAACTTCTCTGAGGCTTAATAGATCAAAAGACAGTTTTCCACTGTCATTTATAATGTATATAAGGACATCAAAAATGTATATCCATAAAATTGTTCGTAATTTAGAATTTAATTCCTTTTCAAGCCTCAAAAAATTGGAAAAATGGCAAAACAGATCAATAACAAAAACTGACACCTTCACATTATAAAGTATTGACATATATGGTATAAGCTCTACAAACCAATCCTATAAAAATAGTGTAATAAACTATCAAGCTTAGTCCTGCAAATATCCTTTCTCCCTTTCTCCATGATGCTCTGGGCAGGGTGTGTGGAAAGAAAAAGGAAGCAAATAAGAAGGGCTCTTGCATTCCCCTTCCACTGCCCATAAAGATGGTTGTTGTCATTTAAGGTAATTCACCTTGTAAACCCATATTTCTAGAGGCCGTTATGTAAAAGATAATTAAATATTTTTAATAGAGAAGCCAAATATCCTGTATACTTTTCATATGTAGCTAGTAGTAACTGAACTGGATTTTAAAACTATTATTTTTCAAACAACTATCCTTCATTTTGTAAATACTTTTTTTCTATAGAAAGAAATGATATATGTTTATATATCCTGTCAGGCATCTTGTCTTGAAAAATAAAACATAATTTAAGGTATGTCACTTCAGGAGAAACCTCATGGGTGGCACACAAAAAACAAACTAGTATTTTTCTCAAGCAGTAAAAATAAAAATATTTTTAGTATATCAGTTCCCCATAGCAACACACTTGTTGCCCTGCTTTAAAATATTTTGTCCATTTTTACCTGATTTTTGATTTTCAAAACTAAACAAGAAAAGAAAATAACCGTTACTGAGACCTAACTGAAACTTGATTCCTCAAAGGAGTCACAAGGGTGCACAGGCGAGGTGACAGGGGTGACAGGGGATTAAAAACCTATTTTATTTTCACATTTTTCAGGAGCAAGTTTTTTGTAAGTTTGTATATATAAAAATGTAATGACCATATCAATGACTAATTTTTTTTTTACCTTTTGTTTAAGTATTTATCATGCCTGCCTTATTTAATTATATATAGCTTTATCAGTACTAAAAAACTCTTAGAAAGTAATGATAAAACAAGTAGCTATAAATGCATTGTAACTATGTCATTAAATATTAATATTACTCACAAAGAAAAAAGTTGATTTGGACTCCTAAACTGTTTAATTGTAAAAGACAATTGAGCCAACATTGCTCATTTTTTCTCCAGTAAACTGAACTGGGGTTTAACACATGAGTTGAAAATGTATTTCTGGGTAAGTGGGACAAATTTTGAACTCTCCCTGAACAGAAAATTGAAAACAAAAAATCAACACAAGAGATGTTTTGTAATAATATTGTCTCTTTCTGACTTTCCTTGTGAGCCTGTCTTCAGAGAGAAATGTAACAGAGAGTTGAGCTTTGACTCCAGCCTGTTCCTAATCTCAGCTATGAAACACAGGGCACTTGATGTACATTTGTAAGACACAGGCTGGACCTTGGTGACCAGTGCTGTACTGCCCTTCAACCACATCCTGGAGGATGTGCAAGAAATAGCTTTCTTTTTTTGTCTGAGGTTTATGGTCTCAATGATCCTTGACATCAATAGAGAGTGATAAAAAGTGAACCAAACTTTTGTGAAACTCAACACTTGCATTTTCTGCAGGGTGCTTGGTGTCTCTCAGGATTTTTGCCTATCTTCACTTATTATAGCTGCACATAATGTTGGCAGAAAAAGGTAATATCAACCTTAGAGATATTTAAATGAAAATACTGAATATTGGAATTCAGTGACCAAAGACCCAGAATTTATGCTGTGACATCTGATACTGAAATGCTCCTTCTCTTTTCTACTGTTTAATCACAATTTAAATACTTAGTTTACATTCTGTACTCTTCATTGATAGTTATCCAAATAAGCAATTATAGGTTTCGCTTAAATATTGGTTCTATTTAGCAAACAGTACTTTGAATTCTACATCATTTAGATTGTTGAAGAAACATAGTTTTAAAATTATTTAGACAATAATGGCACAAATAGATACCCCAGAAAATATCCAAGGTGGTAATTCTAAATTTTTAATTAATTTGTGTCCACGAAACTGTCTTTCAAAAGTAAACCTTAAGGCTCTTATTAATTAGCCAGAGATACTCAGTAACAGTATTTTTTAAAATCTTATAAATACACTAATAGATGATAAAGTTTTTTCCTGCAGGTGTGTAGCAGACAAGGCCATAAGTGTAATGGAAATACACATTTGCATACCTAATCCAATCTTTTCATATTGGATTAAGATTCATCTATCAATATAGCTGTGAAACTTAATTGAAAAGCTTAATTTGCCATTCATTAAAGAACAGTGTACCCATTTGGTTTATCACAGTGTTTGGGTATTTTTCCCCAAAATATCCTTCACTGATTTTTTTTTTTCCCATTGCAACTGCAGTTTGATTTTTCTAGCAGACTCTAATATTTACCCACTAGAACTAAACTTTATGTCTAGGAAATTAATCCCTTAATAATTAAATTGTAATTAGACTTGATAGTGCCATGATAGCTCTTGAAGAGGCACATTACAGTCGTCAAAAGCAACCGTTTCTTACAAATGAAAAGCTAATCTTCAGTGCAAAACTAAGAAATATTCTGCTGCCTTTATTAATCTGCACCAAACCTCAGTCATTACACTTGCAGCACACTTTCCCCAAACATTTATTCTTTACACCAGAACTGGTTCATTTCTACCTGTCTTATTAACACTTGTACGGTCAGGCATTATCTCTGTTTATTTACAAATAACTTAGGCTCTGGTAGTCAGGAAACTGGTAAGGAATTTACAGTACTGTAACATCACATGTTTAATTTTTGGATGCACTTTTGTGTTTTTCTGTAATATTCATTAAAGTTGACTTTAGTAAGCATGATGTATTATACAAATGACTAAATTTTATAATTCAAAAATAATGCTGAAACACTTCAGTAGCTTCTGCATGTCACATGCAAATTACTACTTTCAAATCAATTGGCATTTTAAGCGACAGTTGATATTTTGGAGTTGTAATAGACAATTTGTGCTATGGATATTATATATTCAAATCTTATCAGCTCTAGAAAAACAATTACAATATATGCTGCAAATTCATATTAAAAGGCAAATCACTTTAAGAACCATGCTTTAAAAGGAGACATAACCCAGGCTTCAATTTTGCACCTGCAGTTATTTCCAGAATGAACAGGATGGTCACATAATTGCAAAGCAGATGATTGTATTTGTTGCAACTGTTGAGATAGTTAATTTTCAGGTTCAGTCACCCAGTTGCATATTTAAATGCTGTAATTTGTGTCAACACTTGTTAATGCATACAAGATTGCCAACATAAAATTTATTTTGCTTTTCAACTGGGCCTTAATACCCATGCACTATATTGTCTTCAGGTACATTGTTGGTTGAAAGAAAGGGGGACACTTATAACAATATAAAAAAGGAGATTTGGTATTTTGTTCATTTTTTAAAAAGAAAAATATGCATTTCTGGTTAAATTTCAAATTATTCTTTACTGCATTTAGGTAAGCTGAAAAACATGGGGTTTGATATATCAGAAATATTTGGGGATGCAGAGGGTCCAAAGTGGGTAAAAGCAACTCACAAATTTTTTCTTCCAGATTTCCTAAATTGGAATTTTCTTAGACTGTTTTGACTAATTCAATCTCACCCCAGAAACTGGCTAGCTGCTGTTTGCCAATTGACTGTAAGAATGTTATTTCTACAGACAACTGAGGTGTGTTGACAGTGCTCCTTTGTGTGCTAGGTACAAAAATCCCTGTGCTATCAAAAGACATCACCCAGTATCCCTTATTTTGAGATAGTTCTGTACACAGCCTACACAAAATCTCTAAATACTGGCTAAAATTCAGCAGAAGATTTAGACAAAATCTTCTGGAGCTTAATGAAACAATATTTTTCAGTGAAACTTGGCTTTGTCAGAAAAATTCCAGCCAAAACTTCTCATTTCATGTTATCTGATCTTTGAGTTGCAGCTTGCAATATTTCTTCAATGGTTGTAAACATCATAACTATGAAGATGAAAAACTAATCAGGTATTCCCCACACTTACGCTCTTTAACAACTGGTAAATGGATTACCTACATTTACAAAAAGACGGGTTTTTCTGAATAATTTCATCTTGGTCTTCCACACAACCAAACCACAGACTACTTACTTAAAATGAAGCATGTTAACAGGAATATTTGACTTAGTGTTTGCTAAGTTATTCACAGCCTCCAAGCCACAACTCAGTTATAGGAAGATGAATACGACCCTTGTTGGAGTTATCAGTTCTGAGATTAACCCCGGCAGTGTGAAAGGCTGTTTTCTCACCGCCCGTGATTG
>VWYE01022571.1:427092-509198 GCA_013398995.1 Alaudala cheleensis | reverse complement strand
CTGCCCATCCAGGAGACCCAGAGAGATACTCTGGTCTCCCACAGACCCTTTGAGGAGAAACACCAAATGCAGGGATTCTGCAGTTTAGGGATGGCCACACCTCAATGGTACAGTTTCTAAAACAGATCTAAGAGGTCTTTATACCTTAAATCCCTTTTTACACAGATGTTTCTCTTTTGAGCCATGGATATAGATGATTTTCTGGGTATTCAAAAGATTTTGTTATTTTCACATTAAAAAGATCACATGAACTGCCTACTCAGGTATCCCTGGCCTTCAGTTTAAAATTAAAACCTGAGATTGAGAATGAGCAAAGTACTGCCAGCACAGATTAGCTGAGGTCCCATAAATGTTTAGAGATCATGTACATTAAAAAAAAAAAAAAGTGCAATAATCAGAGAAGTGTGAATGGCTATGGAGTTTGCCTATTATGCAGAATAAAAATATTTTAAAGCAGTAGAAATTGTTCAGGAAGATGATGGCTAAATTACTATTATCACTCAGGGTAGGATTTAGCACACAGATTAGGGCACAAATGGGTATCTAGTTATCTAGTCAATATTGCCAATGTTGCAAACAGAATCTCAAAAGCTGTTTGTCTGATCAGCCACCCAAACACAGGACTGAATTTCCCAGAGGCACTCACTGTCATTATAAACACTGTGAGACAGGCTCTTAGGCTTGAATCAACTCTTCATTTCAAAAAGATGAGAATCTGTAGGTTCAACATTGTATTTATCTTTTAGCCACATAAGTATGATTCGCATGTCTCAAAGGGTCAAAGATGGCACCAAATTGTAANTCCATCTTGGCCCCATTTTACCTATACAGCAAAATCTAAAAACCCTACTTTCTCATCCAATGATATAACAAAAATCACACCAATCAAACTTTCGTGACCTTCAAATCCTCAGACAGCCCTGGCAGCCTTTTCCACGGGCTCAGATCAAAGCCACCACTGTCTCTCACACAGGCTAAGGGGGACCAGCCCCCCCTTCCAGGTTTTTGTCCATCCAGGAGACCCAGAGAGATACTCTGGTCTCCCACAGACCCTTTGAGGAGAAACACCAAATGCAGGGATTCTGCAGTTTAGGGATGGCCACACCTCAATGGTACAGTTTCTAAAACAGATCTAAGAGGTCTTTATACCTTAAATCCCTTTTTACACAGATGTTTCTCTTTTGAGCCATGGATATAGATGATTTTCTGGGTATTCAAAATATTTTGTTATTTTCACATTAAAAATAACACATGAACTGCCTACTCAGGTATCCCTGGCCTTCAGTTTAAAATTAAAACCTGAGATTGAGAATGAGCAAAGTACTTCCAGCACAGATTAGCTGAGGTCCCATAAATGTTTAGAGATCATGTACATAAAAAAAAAAAAAGTGCAATAATCAGAGAAGTGTGAATGGCTATGGAGTTTGCCTATTATGCAGAACAAAAATATTTCAAAGCAGTAGAAATTGTTCAGGAAAATGATGGCTAAATTACTATCATCACTCAGGGTAGGATTTAGCACACAGATTAGGGCACAAATGGGTATCTAGTTATCTAGTCAATATTGCCAATGTTGCAAACAGAATCTCAAAAGCTGTTTGTCTGATCAGCCACCCAAACACAGGACTGAATTTCCCAGAGGCACTCACTGTCATTATAAACACTGTGAGACAGGCTCTTAGGCTTGAATCAACTCTTCATTTCAAAAAGATGAGAATCTGTAGGTTCAACATTGTATTTATCTTTTAGCCACATAAGTATGATTCGCATGTCTCAAAGGGTCAAAGATGGCACCAAATTGTAATACTCTGGAATCTCACTTTAAATTGCTGTTTTACTGAACTGAACAGCTGAGCTGTTACTTGCTGAACTGCTCCTTAACCATCACTGATTATGTTGAATATCACATGGCTAACTTCCCTTCAAGAATGCACCTTGTGTTATCTTATGTGCTCTAAATTATCTGCAATGTCTTCCTGGATGCAAACACAGTGCAGAACCTCTGGAAGAGCAAAACCCCAATAGCATGGCAGATGGAAAGATTCTTGAGTGAATTTCAGTTGACAGTATTTAACTAATTTGCAAATGAGCTGATCTCTCATTCACTTGTGAATATACCCAACAGACATCTTCATCTGTAAGAACAATCTCAGTGTCGTGAGCTTTTTGGAGCACACTTTTTTTTAATATGTGAATTTGTATAGAATTCCAGTACTTGGGGTGAAGGCAGCTGTGCTTAGAAAATGGGACAGACATCCTGGTGAATATATAAAGATCTGATCTTTAGCTGCTGTAGATACATGGAGCTTTAGTGGTTTTGATACTGTTTTAGATCATATTGGAACTGACTGAGCTATGACAAAAGTAGTCAGTGTTGTCTGAGATCTGTATTCTGTGACACTAAAAAATGCAGTCTGTCATGTGGCAGAATCAATTATCCTTAAAACTCAAAAGAGAAAATAAAAATTTTGAATTGTCTTTCACTTAACTGTTTTAACAACATTAACATACAAAGACATAATTCTTTAATCTTTCATAAGTATAAAATCAGGTATTTCTTGGAAAGACCTGCCTCAGAATTTTTGAAACTAGCTCAATCTTCAAAATATAAGAAACCAAAAGACAGTTACTGCAATTATGAAATAATATTTTTTTAGAAAGCAAGATGTTTAGGTTTTACTATTTAGGATAGAAATAAATAGCTAATTTTGCAATTAGGTGTTGTTGATTTTTCCAATCGTTATAAGAAATACCTAGACAACTCTCCACTCATAATAATATTAATGGCATTTACTCTTAATATTATAGCTCTATTTGTTCAGCTGTAGAACCTCAGTAGAAATTAATTTATAAAGACCTGAAGTGAATCCTTTTTCTTTTTTGCGGTTTTCTTCATATGCCCCTGAGTGCATTATTTGCTTGTTTCTTTTATAGAACATTTATGAGTACAAATAAACAAAGCAGTTTTGAATTGATTATTGTAGGCTTATTTTGTTTTGATATAGACTTCTGCAGCTATGAAAAATAATTGCATGAGATAGATCCACATTTTCCTTCAAAAGAAAAAACCCACATTCTTGTAACTCTCTTTGAAGCAAGGTTTTGTGTACTTGATAAAGCTACTGAGTATGGTACAGACTAGTGACCTGAATCATTAAAAGCTGTCAAAAAGGAGCAATATTTTTCTAACAACATCAATCAAATGGTAATGCCCTCTGACATTATTCCTAAAGGAATTTGGAAACTATAGCAGACAGCTATAGTTTGGGATGCTTTATTATTTTACATGAAATGCTGAGCAGAATTTTTAAGGGAGCAAAGGAATTACATGGTACACCATAAACACAAATCCTATTTTAATAATATAAAATATATATGTAGAATTATTGTGGACTAGAATTCCATTATTTTCATGTAGAAGCTGGATAGGACACTTGTAGCAAAATCTTACATTTTTTTGTCCAGTCTCTGGGATAAGGAAACACCAAACAATTACACTGCAGTCTAACCCTCACAGTAAAGATTGGTACTTCTTAGACTTAATGGTTTCTAACCCAAAGTGCTATGGCCAGGATAGAAATGCTTTTAACTTATCAATTAATAAAAGTACTAAATAACCTCCAAAAAAATGCCCCAATTTTTGCTCAGTGTTAAAGTCTTTCTCGGTGCCACTAAAATAAATACAAAGTTAGAGATAGTAGCAAAGACAACTTTCAATTCTTCTGACTTTTCCAATTCTTCAGCTTGATCCAGTGCTGAGATGGTTTCTAATTTATACCAGCTGAAGGGCTACCGAGACCTTGCCTTTCTTCACCTCTGGCATTTTTTCCAGAAACAACTAGAAATGACATGTCAGGAAAAATTTTCAATATCATCTTTACAGCCCCAGAGATATCCCTCTGCATTCTAGGATGCCCAAGCACTACCCAAGGGCATTTTCCTGCACTTAATTTAAGCAAGTGGACTATGAGCTAAACCTGGTACATTTTTTTTACACCAGAAAATTTTTAAGTTATTAAAAAGTTTGATCCATACTGTAATAAATACTTTAACCCTCCAAATATAATTTTTGCTATGATGAGGCTTCTTGTTTTTCTGTTAGATGGGTTATAACTTACATTTATGACACCTATCTATATTTGTAATTGGAAACCTGGCTGCCACAGGAAATGATGTGTCATGAGACAGTTAATTTTACATTCTATTTTAAGTGGAATAAAAATTCTCCTTCCTTTATGTGGTCAGATAACATCCTGTACTGGACTTCCATTGTTAGTGGAATAGTGAAAACAGGCTGACACCTGAAGACTGCTGGGTACAAGGAACACGTAGTCTGTGATCATAACATGATTATGAAAGCATGTAGCATCAATATTTTAATGAATTTTACCCCTACCTTGATTAAATCTATTAACTGCTGATTAATTCTACTAAGTTTGTCAGGCTGAGGTACTTTAGGAACGGTTTAGATAGCCAGAATTTGAATAAAAACAACAAAACTTAGTGCTGAATAGTGTTTTAGAATTAAGCAGGACTTGATTTTAGTACATTTTTATTACAAATTTGCAATAAGTTTCATGGATGCAATCAACTATATAATAATATTTTTTTATAGTGGTATCAAATATCTGTATGTAAATTTTGTCTGAATTTGGAGATTGTTACCATTCAAACCAAAAAAGAAACTGCTTTAAAACAAGACATTTTTTAGTGATCAAAACATCTAACTACAGACTTTCCAGAAAGTCCTTTTTATTTCACGACACCTGAAGCCATGGAGCACTGCTATAAAATGAGGGGAAAAGAAACTACCATGAAAGTTAAAAAAAAAGTACAATGCCCACAAAATGTTTTTTTCTTTATAATAAATGGTCTTTAATTCAAAGAATAATGAGTATTCTGAGACAGGACTAAAAATCTCAATAGGAATTTACAGCTCTTTTGTGTTTGAAATTTTTATAGCAATGAATATTTTAAAAAATAATAACAGCACACAAAATGAATGGCAAAATCTACAGTAAGCTCCAGGTACCTGGCATTGCTATTCAGTGACAATTATGTAACTATTCAACAAATATCTTTTTTTCATTTGTCTGTGGGTTTTTTTTCACTTTTTTTGGTATGCTAGTAGGTTATTAGTATGGTAACTCTGAGAAGGTTCAAAGGGTCATCTTTTCAAAAAAGGTTGTAAGAGTCAAGTCTTTTTTATGCACTTCCATAAAGGAAGACTAAAATGCTTTAGGGAATATTCTTCTTGGTATGAATATGAATAATTTCCATTAGCCATTCTGGCAATGCAGTATATGCACAAAAGAGGGAATGGATCTTTTATGATGACTTTAAAAAAAAAAAAATCAAGCTGGTTATTATTTGTCTGCTCCTTGGAAAATTTACTACTTCTGACACAGATTGTTAAAGTAACATTGGTAAATAGATGGAAAACAGGAAGAATTTTGTATCTTTTTTATACAAGCTTTTGTAAGCTCATTTCACTGTGAGTCCTATAAAAGAGTTATAGAGTTATATACTACTCTGATTATAAACATAAATTATTGAGAAATAATTTACTAAATGTATACACATATGAGACTATTTGGGAAGTAAAATTCAATAAAAGTTTTACTGAATGTTGTCAGAGAATGTTTAAATTGAGAGGAGAGGATTTGAAGTTATTGAATGGGAAAACCCTTTTCCTACTCTCACACTAAGTTTGTCCATTGCCTGAAACATACTTTATGCATTCTTTGGTAAAATATTCCTTTAATTCAAGGTAAAGAATGTCATGTTCTCATTTTTGCTGTCTTGAAGTTTACCTTTTGAAAATAATATCTATATCCTATTTAATAATTTTGTTTATAGAAAATAATTTTTCTATGTTTTCAAGTGGTTGGATTAGAAATCAATATCAGCTGCTTTCACATGGAAATTTGCATTAAATGAAGACCACTACTTTTATTAACTTGCTCATGGTTTCCAGTAATGAGTCAAATTTCTGACTTCAATTTAGATGCTTGGTTTGGTGTTTAGTCCTGTCTGGCTTTCTTGATACTAAGTCTGTATGTGCAGGAATAAATATGCTTATTTGTTTCTAAAGTCACCCTGGATCTGCTATATAATGAAATGGTAAAAAAACCTGAATAAACATACTATGCTACAACTCTGTTGGACAGATTTTTTTTTCTGGTGGTAGTAAAGCATTAACAATCTAGGAAACATTATAAAAGAATGTGCCTTACATTCAGGTTTCCAAATAAGTATCAATCAGATTCTTCTGTGACTGTTGCAATTTTCTGTTCAATTGTTTTAAGGTTATCTGTAAAAATAAAGGTGACCTTTACTGAAGTTCATTTTCTGCATTTGCAATGCAGAAAGAACCCTATTACAAATTCACTTTTATAATCTTAGGATAATAATATTAATAAAAAAGTGTCTGAAATGAGCACATTGACTTACTTGGTTCATTTCTTCTCTTGATATCTGAAAGGATTCAGACAGTGGAGAGGTAGTTGTAATCCACTTCCAGGAATGTCATGAAATGTTGCCAGTGGTTGTCTAATGAACTTCCAGTTATGTCATTGATGGTAATGATAATCTGACAGGGGAGAAGGCTCTTTTTTTCCTCTGATTTTACTTTTATATTAAGAAAGAAAAAGGAAGAGATGGTCATGTTATCATCAAGAAAAAGAAACAATGATACATTTTTCTTAATTTAGATGTGGAACTGCATTTGCTTACCTAATTTTTAATGTTGTGATATGGTAGTGTGTAATTGTACAGGAATTAAGAAGAAAAATTAAAATCGAGTATTGGGAAGAAACTATTAAAGCTAACTAGGAATAGGTCAACATTAGCATATTCTGTATCTGAGGAAAGGCAAGTTAACTGCATGGTATTTCAGAGGCAGTCAGAATTTGACAGGTAGTAAACCACAGACTAAACTCTGAGAGAAAAGAAAATCCTATTTAGAATTGTATGCTTTAAAATGAAAATTTATTATGGATCACCTATTAAGCTTTATCATATGAAAACCCACATAAAAAAATTCTTTTAAGAACATAATCTCATTTGACTTTTTCAGATAAAAACTTCACTTGACCTCAATGTCTGGGATTATATTAAATTAAAATTTCCCCTGTCTGACCTATTCATGTTGCTGTATGCTAGCAAAGCATGCAATTGAACTGGACTTCACATCTTTCCCCCCATTAGGGATCACAGAACAATTCGTTTCAAAACATTAGCAAATAGTTGTTGCAAAACAACAATAGTTATTACTTATACCTATGGACTTGTGAATGTCAATGTGAAAATAACTACATATTTATATGGTGTCTCCAAACAGACCATACAATTGTTTACTGTTATTTCTACATAAAATCTTAAATCATTTCCCTTATGAGCCACCACCTCATCTTTCTCCTCACAGAGGACCCCACAGGTTCCAGTGCCAGTGCCATGCACCCAGGACAACACCTGGTAAAACCTGAATAGCTATAAAAATGACAGGACTGAGAAAGACACAGTGATGAATCTTACAGGCAGACTAGGAACAAAAAAACAAGTCCTCTTTTTATAATTAGTGTATTCAAAAGGAAAACAGCAATAAAAGATTTACATAAGAGGCAACCAAAGTAATTGAGGGTTAATAAGTGCTGGTGGCTGTTTTAAAATCTATTAAAAATGCATCTGTATGTGCTAGGAAATGAATGTGTTTCTTCATGAGCCCAGATGGAAGCAAATGTCTCAAACACAGTGAAGACAAAATAAAGGAGAAAGAAAACATACAAAACTTCTTGCCAAGAAGATCTATGTACCCTTTATTTTTGTTCTTCCAAAACTCTCCTGGTTTCCACACTCACTTGCTCTATACTTTTGAGCTCTTTAATAGAATTGCAATTTATCAATGGCAGATAAATAACTAGAACATATATCCTGGTATATTTTGTAATTATAATATCCATGAGCATGAAAGAAATAGAAATAAGCCCTATTTTTTTCTTTTGGAAAACTAATAAGAATATTAAGTTTTTGTGCTTATTGGAAAAAAAAATAAGGCCAAGAATATTAGGATAAATAATATGATATGTGAAAAAAATAAGCTACAACTTGAAATGTTTTTATTTTTCCTGCAGAAAATAACTCTTTATGGACTTGTGAGAACTTTCCCTGTCTAGCAACTGTCAGAGAGTAAAGGCTGGTGAGGATATGTTCACAGACATCTTTTGACAGCTACCTTCTTATGTTTTAGGCCAGGTAATTTGTTTAGATTCATCCAACCCCTTTGCTGTTAATCAGACACAGCTCTATTCTAATTTTATATGTCTATCTAAATAACATTATTATTCCTTTTTCTGAATCCCTAATTTTTTTATCAAATTGCATCTTATAAAATCACCTGCAGTTTCTGAATTAAATACACAATGACAGATTATCTAACATATGACAAGTGCCCCCTTTCTCCAGCAAAATTTTGGGAATAAATTGTTTCACTTAATAAGTTTTTCAAATAGCTAAATAGAAAGTCTATTCTATTTTATTGTTTCAAGATAACAGGCAGTTGCTTTCCAAGTCAGCCATTTCAGATTTAATATTTTTCTTCAGCTTGGTTTTCCATGGATTATATACTAATAATGATGAAATATAACAACAATTATAACAAAAGCAAAAATTTTCTTTTTGGTATTTCTATACTATGAAATCAATATGAATTATATTATGAGATCTACCATAGAATATATAGAGATGTCCAATGCTGTCTCTGGAGGCAAAAACTTCAGGAAAGTAACAGACTGATGTTTACATTGATTTTTCCAACTAAACAAACTCAGAAAATGACTCTGTTCTTATTTTAAATCTGACTTGATAGGAATCACACAATGTAACTTTGGAGTTTACATGCCTTTGGTTAGGCAATTTCCATCCATAAAGCCTATGTTTCTGGAAAAAAAAGGTAAGTTTGCCACAGGAATAGATTTTTGTTGTGATCAACAGTGATTCATTCCTGAGACATGGCTTCTCTCCCATCTCTCATGTCCCTCAGGTTTCTGTCATATCAAGTAGTTTTAAACCCCACACCAGATATTGATTAAGAGGTGGTGCACGCAGAATGGTTCCCTTCTATAAATCCTCAACATTTTTTTGGTTATGATTTCTGGTTTTGCATTTAAATTATTTTAGGTATTTAAATGTCAAAAATAGGGCCTATAACTAACAAGATATTCTAATATTGATCTTTACAATTACTTTCTAAATTACACTTAATTTATAATTAAGTGTTTAATTGCCATCTTCTCAGTATGGTTGGAAGGCCATCCAATAAATTCCAGCCTGGCTTTAGATCAGATTCTGCTCATCGTCATTTTTACCTCTCTCTCTGCCTTTTTCCCATGTGTAAAGGGAAATAGCTGCCCAAGTGATCCTTTCTTTTGCTTTGTTTTAAAGCCTGACAGAAAATCAAGCTGCCAATGGGCAAATAAGGTTCTTCTGCCAAGCAGGTAGCAAGCGGTTACTGAGAAAAACACGGACAGCAGCCCTCACCAGGCGGGCATTTCTCAGCACATGGGCAAATGATAATTGAGAAAAGTGTCCTGAATCAAAATTGAGGACATAGGTTAATTAGTTAGAGATGACATTCCTGTGTAAAGGCTATGCAGACCCTCTATAAACTATTACTTAAATACTGAGGGGTTTCGTATTCTTTATTCTAAGAGCTTATACTTTCTACCCAGACACAAATTCTGTTTCCTTAGTATTGTAATTTACTTAAATTGGCAGCTGAAAATGTGTTTGCCTTTTGATTGTGCCATTCTGTTTCTTAGACAGTATTTAGATAATCTCAGGTCTATAACTACTTTGTAATACCAGGTGTGCTTTATCTAATTAAATTCTACAATATTTAGGTATCATTGTGCATGCAGACTGAATGTATGTATAGAATAGATGCATGGATAAAAAAATTTGTGACTAATATTCTATTCAAAATTAGTAGCTTTCATTCTACAATGTGCTAACATCCATCAAACTAAATTAATTAGTAAAATTTTAGTGGAATGCAAGGGAAACATATGTGTTACAGTGTCACAGGAAATAATGTTATCTCTCTCTGAAGCAGGATTTGTATGAAAACTGGAAAGACCTTTAATAAATGGAAGATTTATCCAATAGTAATCATAGAGTAAAACAAGGACATTCATTCTACTGCAAATATTTGTCAGAGCTGTCTAATTCATTCTCCATGGACAACAAATGCTTTTGAGAATTCTCTGCTATCCATGTGTAAACTACCAGCTTCCCACTTCCCATTGCTATCAGGCAGATTCTTCTACATCTCAGAATCAAGCTCAATGACAGTAGCTTCAGACCTTCTATTCTGTCAAGAAAAAAAAGAAAAAAGATTTGTTTAGCTAATTTAGAATATGCTTTCATGAAATGAACCCAATTAACCTGCTTGTAATACACTTCATATTAAATTGAAAGATTTTTCAGTGCTGTTGCTAGTTTTAAGTCCTGTATTCATTTGGGAAGTATTAAAAAGTGGTTAACTTTGCTTCATAATAAGTTCTAAATTCACATTAAATTGCTGTTTTAAGTCTCCTTCAGCTATTTCTTACAATAAAATAAATCTGAATTAAGTGTATGAGAAGAGAAAAGATAGTATTTTTTTTAATCCTTTTCTGTTCTTCATTATCCACGGACATTAATGGAGTTTTAATTTGTTGTAACACCAAAGTTTTACACTTCATTAAATCTATGTGTTGATAATTACGGGCCTTATTGATTTCCTGTCTTTTTAGGTATTCAAGAGCTCTTCAGGGTTTGTCTCCAACTGAATTGTTTTTCTCACATTGAGATGGGATTGCTAATCTTTCAAAAGAAAGGTTGAAAACATTTAAACTTTCTGTAACACTTTCTCATCTTCTTAACCATGTAACAATTAATTAGATGAACTCACAAGACTTTTTGCCATGCACAGAATAATTCAGAATTTTCTGTGATAAATCTTCTATAGCAAGAGATTAACAAGCCTTCCAGTGGTCTCACAATATGCAACAGGGTACATTTGCAGCACAAAAATCTAGTTTTACCGTTCATTCAGAGGAATATAATCCAGATAGGGACTGCACAGATAACGATTAATATTCAAAACTGAGGAAAGCATTTCAACTGCTAAAACAGAATGCAGGAAGGTAACAGTTGCTAAATACAAAGCACTGATCTCTTTTAGTTTATTGACAATTTAATCATGTAAGTGTCTAAACTCACTAGGCAGGCCTGATTTGACCTACAAGCTCCATAGAAGTGCAATTCCATCAGCATGTAGCTCTGGAGCAAACCAAACCCCAGCGTGCTGGAAGCTAAACCAGTCAGCAGTATGTGAGATACCAACACTTGACAGAATACAGGTATTTCTTTGGGACTTAGACAATATTGACAAAACAAGGAATGTAACAGAGCTGTAGCAAGTAATATTTTTGCCTCTGAAATCTTTCTGGAATTGTATGTTGTTAGATTATAGCTTAAAATGTATAGAATAATTTTCCATCTTTCCTAATCCATCTGGAAAATTGTTTAATAAACAATGCAACATATAAAGGCTAGAAGAAATAAATAAAAGAACAAAGGAAACAAACAAGCAAACCGTTAAAATCTAGCAAATAGCAAGGAGCCTCATCTCTGGACAGACAGTTAGGAATTTGACAAAGGAGTCAAGTGCTTGCATATGGATTCCTTTTGAAGTGATTTTATTGCCTCATTTCTGTTACTGTGGGTCCTAGTTCGGGCCAGAACTTGTCATTAATTTTTTTTTTTTTGGTAGCTAGGAAGGGGCATGGAAGTTACTCCAGACCATTTGTCATAATTTTCTGGGGTAGCAGGAAATCACACCATAGTGACTGTGTTCTGATACATAACACAACCATTGATTTCTTATGAGATTAAATCACAGCACATAAAAGCAGAATTAGATATGCCAGTATTCAGGATGCATTTGCCTTTAATTCTATAAAAAACATTATTTAGTATTGTAACACACACAACTTTATGGAATCAGTTGGCATTGTATTGCTCAGGACTATTACAATTATGTCTGATGTCATTTGCCCAAGGCTGCCTGTCAATATTCAATATTCATTTCTTTTCAGTCACAATTGCCTCCCCCATGGACAGATATACAGATCATAACAGGCAATTTTACTGGCAAATCTGAAGAGGCTGAAGATTGAGCAGCAAGGGAAGATAAAAACTTTGGCCTCTTCAGATTAGTACATTTATCAACTTAATTCCCACAACCATTCAAAAGAAATGTGCATGTTGAGTACTACATAATATAGTATTAAAAGTGTCAAGAACTTTGTGACAAAATTATTACCCTTTTTTCTCTAAAAATCATAGGAAAATTAAGATATGGATTCCTTCTCAATGGAAGATTTGGATTCCTTCTGAATGGATTCCTTCTGAAGGGATTTTTCAGATGGGGAAAAAAGATATAATTTTATTGGTTTTTGTTTTTTTTTTACAAATAGAATATGTGCTTAACTTGCTGCCACAAAAAGTTTACTAGATTTCCTCAATTATCATAAATTAAAGCACATAAAATTATTCTACCAGGGAATCCAGGTAGCCAGACAATACTCCCATAATGCAAAATTTAGAATTAAGCTAAAAACACTGACAGGTGCTCTTCAAGAAAATATTTTTAAGGGGATTATTATCAAGCTATATGATAGTTCTCCACTATTTGCTTACAAAAAAATCTTTTAAAGACAGTATTACAAGATTATGTAAAGTCAATGGATTGCCACACTTGTTATTCCTTTTCCACCTATGATAATAACTATCCTCACAAATTTGGGAATTAGATTGCCCCAAAATCTACATTTATAAAGGAATAAATATTGTATATTTAGACTTTTATTATCTTATAAGTAAATATATAAATACTGTCTAAACACCTTTCCTAGTATATTTTCAAAAATCAGAATGAGACTGTCTTATCTATAATTCTCCAAGTACTGCTTTTCCTTCATGCATTTGTGTTGAGTATCTGGTCATAACATTTTTTGTAGAAAACAATGGGACAATGTTCCTGTAATTTTTTTGCTCTTCAGAGTAGTCTGCTTGAATGCTCTTCCTTCCTACAGGTAATAGAACTATTTTTTTTCTCTTCTTCTTAGCATGTACTCCATTATCATCTCTAACCTCTATGGTTTTAATGTTCTCAGAGAACTGTAACTCTTTTCTCTCCTTAACTTTTCTGACTTTATCCTTACATGATTACCTGCCCTATATCTTCATACTCATCTTCAGTAGTATATGATTGCTTCTATTTTGTAAATGACCTTTTTGATTTTTGGCGCCATCAGATAACTAATGGAACAGTCAAGTATGTCTCATCTTATGGTTTACTCGTGTCTGTGGGTTGAATTCATTAGCTTTTGTAGTCATAAAACTTTTAAGTGAGTGTCAGCTTACTGTATTCCATTTTTGCTGCATAATTTTTCCTAAGAGAAATTAAATATTTGATTTACTGAGGTCAGCTTTTCAAAGTTTATTATTTTCCTTTTCAACTTTTTTTCTTAATAAGTACTTTCATAAAAGTTATTTTCAATCTTCAGGTTCTCATGATTCTCCATGTTTAAATTTAAGAAAAGGTTAGCTGATATTATCGCTTTTTAATTACCTTCACTCACAGAACTGAAATGTTAAATTACAAAGAATTTCCCATGCCACTGGATTGAGTATATTGTACTTGATAAGCCTTACAACTGCTGATCTAAATTGTTCCATCTCAATTTTAAACAGCTTCATATGAAAAAGTTATTAAAAACCTTACCTCCTTTTAATTTACAACCCAACTGTGCTTACTGTAGGCATTAAATTCTTGTGCCAGTTTCATTCTTCATTCTATTTGCTTTTGTCCTTCATGTTGCTTCCTTGTTCTCTTAAAAATATTAGTTAATATTTTAAGAATATATTGAGCTGTTTATTCTACTATATTTTTCAAAAACAACATTTAAATATTAGTTCCAGCTGGGCTTTCAAGATACATATCTGTATCATCTTGTATCTCTAGAAGTAGAGTTGAATCAACAAGAAGATTAGATTTGAGTCTGAAGTTACATTCCCATTAGTGAAGAAGTTCAAGATTTGGGGTTTGGTAGTACTTGAATCTTTTGCTGCAGTCAAGGTCACCTTCTTGTCATTAAAGTCATCAGTCCACTTGCATTTGCTCCACATTTGCATGGGTGTTGCTATAATCAAATGTCTCATATAACTTATCAGCTAATGAGTGGAGAGACTTTTAGGGTCATTTCAGATAAAGATTTTCCAATTCTCCAACAATCATGATGGAAAATGCTACTACATTAACATCTTGCATTTAATATATGTGACTGGAGTGAATAGAGAATAAAATTTAACTCATTCATTTACATAACTGCTGGGATAAAAATTCTTGTATAGCATTAAGTACTAAATGAAAAAAAGGAAAGAAGTATTTAGCATTAAATCAAATAATACAAATAACAGTGTTCTTACATTTTACATTTACATTTATATTTTAATTCAACTGTTTTAGTTTGCACTAAAGTTGCACTTATTGGGAAGATTGCATCAGCATCTCTATCACAACAGCTGAAAGAAACTCAACAACCAAGTAATCTTTTTATCAAGCAAAAAAACCCCAAATACATAAATATTGGACAATATGCCATTATTTTATCTCTTGCAATCTGAAAATGACTCTACACTGCTCAAACATAAGCACTTAATATGTATCTGCAGTTTTCAACTCTTAAATGTCTTTGATTATTTTGCATTTTGGAAAATTATCATTAGTGGACTCAGAATCAAACATAAGATGTTTTCCAAAACAAAACTTGCACCTTTAATAATGGTTTATAATCATTGTCTTGTCCTGAGTGAGCTCTAGAAAGTTGTGAGTTGTCTAAAATGTATATGATTTGCTCACAAGATAGTGTTTCTTGGAAATCCAGTGGAAAAAAAAAAAAGAAAATTTATGCTGTCTTTTTCAGCGCATGGGACTTCAGCTTTTCTTGCTGAGACAATATGACTGAGACACAAGAATACCTTCTATTTATCAGTTCAGTGTTGGTCCGTACTGCCTCCTATTCTGAGCTCCAGACTGTTTCAGAGTGAGGAAAAACTGTCAGGACCTTAATGCCAGCTCCAGTCTTCCTTCAGGTGCACTGCCTGGAACAGGGCTAAGTAAAACCGGCTATGCAGCCCAATATCAGAAACTTCTAGTTTTTGAGGTCTTGTACTGGGCACAAATGTCAGGGTCAGAGTAGGTTGAAGGGACTGAACACAATGTGGGACAAGAGGGAGTCTAGACAGTTCATGCCTCTGTTTCTCAGTACATGAGCTAGCAATTAAAAGCCAATGTTAACTGGTTACACATTAAATTAAGGAAAATTTCCCAAGTCAAGACCTTTCTTACCAGCAGGAAAACTGTGAGTTCATACAATATTTAGGCCAAATCAAAAGGACAAATAGAAAAAAGTAAGGTCATGAGACCGGGCATGATTGAGCCTGGCTGTATCAACCTCTAGCAGTGTAGTTGGAGGTTTAGTGTTCTAAAGCTATGACACATAAGTAATGAGAGACAACCATTATTAATCATTCATTAGTAGTTATGCTTATATTCACTTGTGCTTGTTTTCCTGAGTGGCTATCAAAGACAAAATGACAGTGTAACTTTTAGAAAAATCACAGTTTATAGTAGCATTTTGGGAAATCACAGCATGAAGTTCCATACTAAGCCAGAGAGTGGTGATGAACACTTTTTCCATCCTGCTTCCATGAAAAGCCGTGGTGCTGTTCATTAGCTCTCACATGGCATTATTACCAGCTAGTGACAGTAACGATTGCACTGGTAGGCTCTCAGATGTAGAGATGTGATCATAGATGTAAAACCAAATATTTCCCTTTCCTCACCCTGGATACTCAGTATTTCTTGAAGTAACATTGAAACACCCATTTCCATGTCTCTTCCCATATGATGGGATTTTAATGGTCCATTACATGGGCCCGTAAAGATGAAAAATGTGGATATTATTTCAGTTTAATTTACAGCAGGTTCCAAGTACCTTTAGAATGATAAAAATAGTTGAATGCAGTTTTCAAGACTGAGATATTTCTCAACCACTTACTAAATTACTTGAAAAATTGCATATTTTTTTCATTTCAGTGTCCATCTAATGTTGAGATGTATAAAAGCTAAGAAAAAATATGAAGAGAACCCATTCATTTGCATCAACTATCACCAATTGAATGTTTTCAGCATCAATAATTTAATGAAGGCTGTTGACTGTCTTCATATAGCATGTTTTGAATACGTGTTGAGATATTACTAAACCTACTACGTTTAATGTTTCAGGCAGTGAGTGGTTTAGGCTAGAGTCTTAGAGACCCTTTGGGGATTGTTTGTTGCTAGCTCTACTTCAAGTTATATGGCTAAACAGCATTGCTAATTACTAAATGTTTTTACAAAATTAAAGGAAATGCTGTTCCTACCCCAACTCTTGGTAAGATGTACTCAAATGCGCCACTATAAAAACAGAAGCAAGGACTGAGCAGATGGAGCAATCGCAGCACTTCACTAATCCTGTGGCATGCTCCTGTTTCATGACTGAAACTAATGTGCAGTATACTTTAGGAGAACATGTTCATTTTTCCTCATGGGAAATACTTATTCTTCCTATCTGCAGCAGAACATGCCGGCGTCTTGTTCAACAATTATGGAATTAAAGAGCAGCTCGCTGTTTCCTCAGGATAAATGGAAACAAAATAACTTGTGCCTTTATTGCTATTATATGAGTTATATCCCAGGGGCCAAGCTGAGAGTGAACACACAGTTGAGAAGAGAGTGAAGAGACAGGTGAGGTATTACCTAATATTTGACTGCTTGGCTTTCAGCACTAGTACTGACCTTTTAATGAAATTTTGTTTATAAAATTAACAAATTGGACTATTTAACTTGTTTATATGTCTGTTAGCTGTCTTTAAGAGGCTGAGAATCAAATCAAAACTGAACTCCTTTTATTTGTTTATCCTCTTTTCTTTCTAGAGTGCTGTAGCTTTCCTCTTTCTTTTATATGTCAGTTATTTCCCCCAGTGTTCTCTAACTTACTTCTGGCATCTGAATTCTGATGGCTTAAAATTTAAGAGCTTTTTTTCTTATTATCATTTGTCCAGTACTTTTTAGCTTCAAGTGTAGGTAGCTATTACATTGTATGTGATATTTCATTTCTTTCCCTGAGTAGCGAGTGTTGAGTTGAGGTCATTGATCACACCAGAGTTGTTGCCCATGCCAAGGTTGCATTCCAATTCTATTTTCAAGTATTCTTTTCATTTGCAACAAGTGTTTTAGTGAAATGTATTTGTGCCACATTTTTAATCTTCTAGGAATGAATCTTGTTAATTCTTTTACAGCTGTTGCTGTATAGAATGAATAATATTGAAAAAGATGGAAGAAAGTACAACAACATATATATTTAATATAGGTTTATGTGGTCGAAAGTATCATATGTTTCTAAAAGTGAATATATACACACATATACATTTATGGCCCACTGCTAAACTGAATGTATTAATCTTATGATTCAAAGCTAGCTAAAACTTGTTTTCTTAGCAAGTTTGGTATGGTATCATATTTTTAAAGCCTCACACTGATATTTAGCACGTCTAATGTTGTCTGTTACAGATTATTATAACAAAATTTTCTCTGTGCAATTGGAAAAATGTTATGATTTAACAAAAGATTTCTTTACAGAAGCAGTGATTTCATTCTCTCTTGTGAGAGCCTGCTCAGATTAAGAGAAGTTTATATAATATTATACATATTTTTCCCCCTTTCTCACCCATATTCCTTCAAGACTTCCTGCCAAAATCACGGACTATTCCCATGTGGAGCGAGACTCTTGCCAGACCATGGAGACAGTGCAGGTTCACTGAGAAATGTTTGTTGTCACAAGGCCTTTGTGTGAAGAGGAGGTAGAAACAAATCCTTCTTCCCCAAGAGAGCTCCATGGACCTGAATTCCTCCCAGCCCATAACATGCTGACAGACAGGCATTTTTGCTTTCTTTCTTTCAAAACAACTTTCATGCAGGTAAAAGGCTATCAGACTTTAGTGATGCAAGTGAAAGGGAAAAAAACAACTTCACCGGGAAAGACTAGATCAATACATAATTCCAAAACTGCTCGTCATATAGAAATTAGATAGGCAACACAGCCTATGTATAAGGCAAATACGACAAAGGCTTTATCTGGAGGGAATAAAGAAAACTCTTTCACAATAAGAAAACTTTGTTTGCAATTCTATGCCTTGATTCAGTAGGCTAGCTAGAATATCCCAGGGAAACAATACCAGCACAAACATATTACAACACAGTCTCTGTATACATCTTAGCAGAATTCAGTTTTGTATTTCCTGTCATAAAATACAGTAAATGTTTCTGCGAGCCATACTGATATTTTTTGCAAACTAGATTATTAAAGATAAGGCCTCAATATCTTAATTACAGATGGTGACAGTTGAATTATGCAAGATTCTTCTACTGTATTGGTAATTTCTCACTGAGATTTACAAGACTTTTTATTTGGATGCTTTTTGTTGAATTACATTAGTATTTCATAAGAAAGATAAAGTGTACAGAGGAGTTTGATGGCAATGTTAGTCTCTAAAATGACTGAAAAGATCACAGTCTGTTTCAGCACTCTTTGTAAGACATTTGGACAACTATGTACAGTGGCTTTGAATTATGAATCATTTACTCAATTCTTCTGATGTGGTAGTTATAATAGACTGCATTCTGATAGCCTTTCACTAAAAACCTGCAAAACATCCAACACAGAATATTTCTAATTAAACATTAACTTAGAAAGCACCAAAAACAAGAGCTTTTTAACTTGCATTCATTCTTCTATTTTTTAACAAGTATATATGCATATATATAATGCATATGTGATTTGTATGTTTATGCATAATTTAATGTTCATTTACATACTTAACAACACCGGAATTAAATTTGAAAATAGACTAAAAACTAAAACCATCTTTAAACAAAGTGAAAGTTAAAAAGAAAAACTCTTGGGTTTGCTTTACAGAAACTCACCTAGTCATCCTTTTGTATGTTAGTTTGGCCATTTTATTAATTCCCCCAGCAGCTCTAAGGGATAGTGATTCATTCTTGTTCTATCGAAAGAAATTTCTATAAACTTGAAAATTCAATATTTTGTGCTGCTTCATATTCTTGGAAGGGGCCTTAAGGGTTTCATTTCACAAAATGTTGGCACCTACTGACTTTTGAGGGTGATGCTATGCTCCAAAATGGTGTTGAAGGCCTGAAGGTTACAATGAGAGCCTGCGAACCCTCTAAGTGCCACAACCTGTCAAATTCCACAAATATTTCCCCTCTGAAGCTTAGAGCTTCTGATTGCTTGCAGAGCTCTGACCCATGATCAACATAACTTTCCAACAAAAGGATTTAACAAAGACAAAAAGCTCAAGTTTTGAAGATGCTAATAGGTGAAGAAGGATTTTTTTCCTTATGCTTTATTTGTCTATGTTAGTTTCATCTTTAATTTGAGGTGCAGCTGGTAGTATATGAGAATTTTCTTTTAATAAATCCATCCAGAATTGTAGCATGCTGACCAGTGCCTTTGATCTCCCCCACTTCCTCTTAAGGAAGTTTATATTCCCACTGTGTTTACTTCTGCCCTGTAAATCTATGTTTTCTAAGATAGGAGAAGTGCTTTCTGACCCACAGAGAATGTGAAACTGTTTGTGAATTCTTTTGGCTATCATGCTGGCTGTATGGTTGTAAAGCATTAGGTCAACAACCCAGAGGATTCCTTTAAAACCTTAGTTACCCTGAAGCTGAGAAGCAGAGGGATGTGTTTTGACCCAGGTGACACTGATTATCTGTAGGCAATAACTGTTGAACTCAGCTTTCCCAAGACAGGTATCAGCTCTGATAGTTTGCTGTTTTGTTATTAAAAAATGCCTGTCTAATAAAAATACTCAGGTTTAAGAGTCATATATATCTTCTCTAATATAAACACATGAGAGAGATTTTCAGGTTATATGTAAAAATACATCTCCTCTTTTTCCTTAGAGAAACTGATCAAGAAGCCTTTAATTTTTTACTGTTAATATTACCAAAATCTTTACTTTATTACCATCTTTTCCCACCAATTATTTATCTCTTGGCTTTAAATATTCTACTAAAATGGATAATAGTTCACTGCAGAGCCCTAAAATGAAGCTCTGTGATGCATGTAAAAGGACTTATACAAAATATATATATATATATTTCAGTGATGTTTACTTAACAATGAGATAACTTTTGACTTTTTAAATTCCATCAATCATAGCATCTTTCATTATTTTACTGAATTTAAGAATACACTTGTAAAGCTATCTCACAGCATTTACAATGGTAGTGAAATCTATCTATAATCAGTAAGCATTTAGCATTTTGACTTTCTAAATATCTAAATATACATAGGAATTAGTGAAGAGCTGTTAGGTCATTATACCGTTCACTGGGAATTGCAAGACTCTACATGATTCTCATTAAGTGAAATATCTGCAATGACAATATCTTATTGTGTCATCTGCTTAAGGAATTGGTTTAAATTAGCACTTTAATAGCCTACCTTATATTAATCAGTACAATACAAACTATGTGCAAATCATTAATATCAGGATTAATGGATTTTCCAAGCTTGTCTGAAATTAAATTTGAAAGTACTTCAAAAGAATATTTTAGTGAAAAGTCTTCATAACGCAGGTATCCAGTCATAGCCACAGGATCCAGCTGGATGTTGACACACAGGGATACAATCTCTCTGTGTCTCTGAGACCTACATGGGGAGCACATATTTGTACACCAGAAATATAATCATACCACGGTCTGCTGGCTCCCCACATCTGGACAAGAAAGGCAATATTGCTGTGGGTTGCACTGTGATTTACATGCCTGTTCTCTATATAAATTGAGCAAATTACAGACTATCAGGACCAGATGTTCCCAAACTTGAGAAATCATTCTTGTCTCGAGCCTAAACAACCTCAGCTCCATCAGCACCTCCTCATCAGACTTATGCTACAGACCCTTTGCCAGCAGTGTTGTCCTTCGATGGACATGCACTTCCAACTCAATGTCTTTATTGTAGTAAGAAGCCCAAACTGGAGGTAAAAGAACTCCAACCTGTGCCTGTGGAAACTGAAAAATCTAAGTGACTGCCCCCAGTTAGTGGAACCGTGTTGGGCAACTGCCACAGGCCATTGGGTGTGTGTGGTGTTTGCCAGCTCCTTATTTTCCCTGCATTTCTCCTTCTTTCCTATTCTGCACAGTGTATACTGTGTTCTGCCCTCAGAGCTCTTCCCCCTTTGCTGTGCTAGGAGAGCAGTGCGAGGACAGGAATCAACAGCCATGTAAATGGGCTGAGAGCCAGTCACACAGGGCAAGCTGGCAGTGTGGGATGTGCCTGGTGCAAAGCCTCCCAATGAGCCAGTCCTCTCAATGAAGTGGGATTTTGCAGAGCAGGATCCTTCAGCAGCTCTCCTTGCTGGGGACCGTGCTACCCCTCCATCTTCTCTCTTACATGAAGTGCCTGGGAGGGAAAATTCACTGAGGGAATGGCAGTACTGTTCTAAGTGTCTGATATTCCATGGGGATCAGTTTTCCAAAGTTTTTCTGGAGTAGGGAATAGTCAAGGTTGTGAGGAAGGGAGCATGATGGAGAGATGCATGTCAAGTGTCAGTTGTTAAAATGTGTGTAGATGTATGGCACTGCAGAACATTATAGCTGTTCACTTGGCTCTGAGTATTGACTTTGAACAAAATTAAGGAAAGGTTTCAGTGCAAATGTCTCCAAGAGGGTGTTCTGTATAAGAGAACCAATCATAGCTACCTTTGAGCTAAATCTTTGGGCTACTATCTGGGGACTGGACAGTGGGGAGAAGTCTTTTAAAGCAAAATGAACTGCCTAGAAATAGAAAAATGCCAAGGACTTTTATCTGAAGCCTAATCAACCGTTCAAAAGTGGCTCATCAGTAGCCAGTAAAAATTTGTATTTTGCACAATAAATTCTTCTGTCAAGGGATGCATTAAATGTCCATCTGGTTCAGGCTGGTTCATATTTGTTTTGAATATATTCATACTTCTTGAGTTTAACAGAAAGCAGTAGAACAGAACACAAAGAAAGTATTTCTTACCAAGCTGCTTCACTTTCTTTCTGAAGTGATAATGCAAAAATGATGCATTTGTCATTTTCTTGAGCACCTAGTGTTTATACTTGAAAGAATTTTAGTCAAATAGGGCAAAAGATTGTAGAACACTTTCTTTTATGAGTTTTTGAAAACCAAGATTGCTTTAAAGTTATTATGTACTTTTTTTGGCTCTCTTTCAACCAAAATTACAACCTGTAAGCTTTCAACACATTTTCTAGAGGTTGATAAAACATTAAAAAGTAAATCATTAATCTTTTATATGAGTTGTACTTTATTCTTAGTGTGTCCTCACATGGTTATAGATTTCTTACAAACTACTCAAGTCAATAAATTGAAAGAACACTTTCAATTTCTACGAGTTCATTTCAAAAGACTTTATGCACTAGTACTGAAAAACTTTTGGTTTATTTAAACTCTATATCATAATTATGCTACCAATATATCACTAAGAAAAGCATCAAATTAAATTATTTTATAAAGCTATAACTTAGCCATATCAATAGCTCTAAAATTCTAACACACATGAAAATTCTCCTATTCTGTCAATAGTACTTCTAAATTTAATTTGCTTGTCTTTATTCTGACAAAACTATTTTCACTTTTATTTTTATACGGACGATGAAAAATAAAACATAAAAGTAATTTATAAACAATGGAAGCTGAAATTTAGGAGCTATCATTCAGTAAAAGAATTTTCAAAGACATTTTGTCAATGTAAATATGTTTACTACTTCAACTGATGTGCCTAAGAGCTTTTCTTTAATAACCACACTGAAAATTTTACAATACCTTTACAGTTACACAGTAAAGTGTGAAAGTGTGAAAAACCATTTCAGATATTCAGTAACACTAAATTAGTTCCTCTTACTATCATATCTCAAGAGATATTGTAATATTATAGTATGCAACTTTGTAAGGGAAGAATATGCAGCTAGTCCATTCTGCCATTAAATATTTTAAGAACTTGTAATTATATGCAGATGATATATTTCTTCCATGCTTGATATAAAATTGTTTTTATTTTTTTATGGTGGTAAACTATCAGTCAAAGGCTTATTTTTACACTTTGCTTATCATGAATTCAAGACTTATCAATTCTTTGTTTCTGTTCTACTCCCAGCCTTAGTGGAGCATTATTAATCCTCATCCTGATCCCAGTGTAAGTGGAATTAAATAAACCCTGAATGCATTTCTGTCATTCTATTAGCTTTAAATGTTCTTTCCCTCTTCCTTCCCTGTGCCATTCTTTTCAGTACATACAGATATTTAGGAAACAAACAAAAAAAATCAAAAAATTAGATGCCATATTCACCCATCAGATGGTAACCTTCCATTACTGAGGACTATGTTTATGCTGGTTTTGTCCCTTTTTTCAGTATGCATGAAAAAATTGGGATATCTCATTGGTTGTTTAATAAGTACTAATTGCAATTGTATAGTAATGTTATATTTTTACTTTTTATACAATTCTATTTTAAAACAATTTAAAATTATGGGAAAGCAATATATTCCTGCAGTCAGTGAGAATTAAAAATCATTTGTCTGACCAACCTGTTTTTACATGTTTTTTCTGGCNTTTCTGCTGAAATGGAAAAAGAAAAACAGAGTGGTTTGATTTGAACACATATATGAAAATCCTCTTTACTATTTGAATGCAGTATGCAACAACAATTATTAGAAATTGATCTTACTAAATGAGTTGCATAGATTATTGAAAAGATTNAACATGTCATGGTGTGAGTTGGTTAAACATATGTAAATACATGGCACTGCAGAACAGTACAGTTGTTCCCCTGGCTCTAAGTATTGACTTTGAAAAAAAAATATTATGTTTATGAAAGGTTTTTCCTTTGGAAATCTTTAGAGGTTCAGATTGGGTTTGTAGTGGTTTCTGATTTTCACAGACACCCCGCTTCCCGAGAAGGTACTTATGACATTTACACAGGATTAGGACTGGAATAACTTTGTCAGTCTTCAGGAAACAATCATTTCTCCTGCCCCAGTAAATAAAAAAGAGTAATTTGTTCTATAAATCTAGCTGCTGAATGATTATATAGATAGATGATAGATAGATAGATAGATAGATAGATAGATAGATAGATAGATAGATAGATAGATAATCTTGTTTGTATTTCTGCTGAAATGGAAAAAGAAAAACAGAGTGGTTTGATTTGAACATATATATGAAAATCCTCTTTACTATTTGAATGCAGTATGCAACAACAATTATTAGAAATTGATCTTACTAAATGAGTTGCATAGATTATTGAAAAGATTAAATGGCCTCTGACAGACTGACTGTTCAGGAAGAAAGATGCACTTCTTTTGCAGTATAAAACCATGAAGTGGCTCTGTAAAATTTTATAGTATCAAAAATAAAGATTAAAAAAAGGTAATGCAGACAGGTATTAAAAGTTATATTTAAGTAAAAGTGGAAGATAAAAGTACGGTTTTTAAAAACGCCATATTAAAAGCTTTTAATATCTTATTAAGTTCTAATTGTAAGTCTTTTACATATGTGTGTTAGCAAGCATTTATCTATTCACAGATGCAAGAGGAATAGTGCCTAAAATTATGATATGTACCAGTTTTGAAGTTCAGAAGAACTGGAGTTTGTGTTAAATTAGGGTAAGGTAAAGCTTTAATATTCCAGCCCATCTTGCAGTCATGCAAATTTCTCTATTGCTGTGAAAAACAATCAAAGCTGATATTGACTGCTAAATTAAAAGAAAAAAAAAGTATAAAATAATATGTATTTTTACTTCTTTATTTTATTTTTCTGGATATATACAGATTCATAGATTTCATTAGGCAAATTGAATGCAACATTTTCAGGAAAGCTTATATGAATTCCTGAAACAGCTACACTTGATCTCTCTGGAAAATGTCCCCCTCTTTACATCTCAGAAACTGACTTTGCTGAAAGAGATGAGTCTATGTAAAAACAGCCCTTTTCCATCCCCTGTTTTCCTCCCTTAAACCCATAGGCAGCCCTTGAGGTTCACACTGGGCACCAGTGCAGTGGCTGCCTGGAACAAACAGTGGCTGCCTTGGCACAGTGCCCCTCACATCTAGCAGAGCTTTGCTCTAGGAATGGTGCAGGTTCAATAAATGGGCTTCAGAGCAGCTGCCAGCATTTCTTTCTGGCAGACCACAAAGGGAGATGTGTGCACACAAAAGACTTTAGCTAGGTTTCAAGGTATTAAAGAGCAAGTACTGGAAGAATGTGGCACAGGGACAGGCTTGCCTATCATCCATGGGGACTGCTAAAANGATAGATAGATAGATAGATAGATAGATAGATAGATAGATAGATAGATAATCTTGTTTGTATTTCTGCTGAAATGGAAAAAGAAAAACAGAGTGGTTTGATTTGAACACATATATGAAAATCCTCTTTACTATTTGAATGCAGTATGCAACAACAATTATTAGAAATTGATCTTACTAAATGAGTTGCATAGATTATTGAAAAGATTAAATGGCCTCTGACAGACTGACTGTTCAGGAAGAAAGATGCACTTCTTTTGCAGTATAAAACCATGAAGTGGCTCTGTAAAATTTTATAGTATCAAAAATAAAGATTAAAAAAAGGTAATGCAGACAGGTATTAAAAGTTATATTTAAGTAAAAGTGGAAGATAAAAGTACGGTTTTTAAAAACGCCATATTAAAAGCTTTTAATATCTTATTAAGTTCTAATTGTAAGTCTTTTACATATGTGTGTTAGCAAGCATTTATCTATTCACAGATGCAAGAGGAATAGTGCCTAAAATTATGATATGTACCAGTTTTGAAGTTCAGAAGAACTGGAGTTTGTGTTAAATTAGGGTAAGGTAAAGCTTTAATATTCCAGCCCATCTTGCAGTCATGCAAATTTCTCTATTGCTGTGAAAAACAATCAAAGCTGATATTGACTGCTAAATTAAAAGAAAAAAAATGTATAAAATAATATGTATTTTTACTTCTTTATTTTATTTTTCTGGATATATACAGATTCATAGATTTCATTAGGCAAATTGAATGCAACATTTTCAGGAAAGCTTATATGAATTCCTGAAACAGCTACACTTGATCTCTCTGGAAAATGTCCCCCTCTTTACATCTCAGAAACTGACTTTGCTGAAAGAGATGAGTCTATGTAAAAACAGCCCTTTTCCATCCCCTGTTTTCCTTCCTTAAACCCATAGGCAGCCCTTGAGGTTCACACTGGGCACCAGTGCAGTGGCTGCCTGGAACAAACAGTGGCTGCCTTGGCACAGTGCCCCTCACATCTAGCAGAGCTTTGCTCTAGGAATGGTGCAGGTTCAATAAATGGGCTTCAGAGCAGCTGCCAGCATTTCTTTCTGGCAGACCACAAAGGGAGATGTGTGCACACAAAAGACTTTAGCTAGGTTTCAAGGTATTAAAGAGCAAGTACTGGAAGAATGTGGCACAGGGACAGGCTTGCCTATCATCCATGGGGACTGCTAAAAAGAGCAAAATCTCCTTTATGATTATTTAATAGATTAGAAAGAACATTTGTGTGAACTCCCTTCCAGTAGTGTTCTAGAATGCTATTATATGTCAATCATAAAATAATGCCTTAAGCACAAAGAAATATGGGCACAATATATTGTAGATATGCAGCACATGAAAATCAAAGCCATTTGAAAAATTATTTAAGAATAATTTCCAGGCATGATTATGAGTTGCTATTTCCAATAGCTTATACACATCAAATAAGAATCAACAACAGCTTTTGATCTGTAACTGGAGAGAAATTAAGAAACAGCATTCATGGTTTACCTTCCTTTTCTTTGTCTATTGATATGAAAAATTACTCTGGGGGAGGGAAACTTAAGAAAAAATTCTCAGAGGGCAGAAAAAGGTGATTTCAATTTCAGTAAATCTGTGGCAATTTGCACAAAACAAGAATCTTTCAGCCCTTTCAATAAAAAAATAACAAATGGGGGGGCTGTATAATTTTTGCCTATTCATCATTTGGTCAATTTGATTTGTGCTGTTCCTACTATTCTGTCACAAGTAGAAACTCTCCAGCAAAAAGTCACTTCTTTCTGAGTCTTGAGCCAGGAGCTAGAATTGTTATTATCTGAGGAGAATATTATTGTCACATAGTGGAAGCAATGCAATACATAAATCTCAAGCATTAAAATAAAATTATATATTAATTATTGTTCAGTGACTAGGATTAGACTTCTACAGATTTGGATTTTTTTGAGCTTTTTTCCCTTTTTTTTTTTCTAGTGTGCACATGCACAACCTCATGATAAATGGCCAGACATGAGGCTATTACTAGCTGATACTGTAAGAATCTTTACTCCCTGCAATGCTTAGTGTTGAGATGATTTTCATTGCTGGAAGCCTGAGGATGCATACAATTTAGACAGGAGTTCTGCTTTTCCAAATTATGTTCTGAATTTTTTTCTATTAGCAGTTTTACATGCTCTCTTTGTTCTAGCATTATTATTAATATTATTATTATTGCTAACATCATCATCATCATAATCTATAATTTAACAGCTCTCTTTTAATAGCTGTGTTAAGTCCCCATGGTCTAAGCAAATATGCTATTGACCATCATTTGTGTCTCCAGTTATAAAGAATTTATCATTTCAGCAATTAACTTGGCTATTTTAAAGGGAGTTTTATGCTATCTGCTCAGGTTTCATTCTGTTCTGGAGACTATGGCTGCTTTAGTATATGGAAGAATCACAGAAGCAAAATATCTGTCTACTCAAATTCTGTATTTAACAGGTAACATCACTAAGGATTTAATGGCAGAGGACAGGCTGAATCATTACCTTAGTACTGCATCCCTATGCTGTTTTCATTCCAACACAGGGAATAAAATTGTAATTTTAAGCAAGACTGCAATTTCTCATTTCAGCACAGGATAAAGATTTCTTGTTTCATTTTGGCAGCAGAGTTGTAGTGGTGTTAATGAGTGTGTTTTAACACTGTCCCAAGCTAAGGGATTAACAGCTTGCCAAAGATACTGTATTCTTTACTCACCTGTAGCTAGATCTGTTGGCTCCTGAACCAATGTCCTTCCCTTCCCTTCCCTTCCCTTCCCTTCCCACTACTCACCACTCTTCAAGTATCCTTTTTCAAGTCTTCTCTTCTGCAGTTTGTAGAACAGCATCTAGGACAGTAACAAATATGTTCTCATATTCCTAATACACCACTTATTGTAGCACTCTCCCCTTTTTATAGTTGTTCAATAATGCTTTTGGAATTAGGGTAATCTGATTTACTTGTGTTGAAAACATTACTGATTCACTGGAGATTCACAGGCAGATTTTCAGCTGATAATATTCATTCAAATAAGGCATCTTAAGAGATAGCCTTCAAGCTGTGATTTGCCTTCCTTCTATCATCTCCTTTGCACTTCTTATTTCCTCCTAGATGTGAATTTTGAAATACTGTTGAGGGTGTGCTATGAGGATGTGGGTTTACTTGAACATGGGTAACATTTAATATTAACTATCAGACTGAATATCATCTGCATTTTAATTGTATTATAGATAATAGAATAACTTTCCCATTGATCTAAACTCATAGTAATTACCATAGTCATTCCTAATAAAGTTGATGAAATTTGAAAAGTGTATTTTCATTTCTTGTCTTTCAGTTTCTGACTAGGATCTCCAAATGGTAAAGCATTCTACTAGGAGAGTTTTCATGTCTTTCTTATGAGGTGTTGTGAAATGACTTGCACTGAAGTTTTCAGTTCCTGCATCTGATGACACAAATGAAATGTTGTAAGTGTTTTTATGACTTTTTTCACAATTTATTTTCATATTTAACGCTAGGTAATGCTAGGTAATAGCTTTAGTTCTCTACCAGTGTTAGCAGTTACATCCTGAATGTTTCAGATTAGACACCTGGGCAAAAAAAACTCCAGGAAGGGCAGGGCAGCACTGGAACGGGTACCCAGGAATGTTGTGGAATGTCTGAAGATTTTCAGACCTGGACTAGACAAAGCCACAGATGACCTTTTCTAGTGTTGGTTATAGCCCCATTTCATAGAGGAATTGACCTGTATGAACCACATTGACCACCCCCTCAGCCAGCACTTCTGTCTTGAAAGTGGAAATGCTGTGACTCCATAAAACATTCACATTCATATACACCATCACAAGGGCTGTATATCAGGATAACCTTCCTGGAGAATTAGTGTCTTTGGACTTGTCAATTTTCAGGAGCTACTCAATATCACACCAACATCCTGTGATTAAAGGGAATGCTGATGAAGCTGGTCACTTCTCCTATGCAGTTGACAGAGTACAGAGAAGTGTATCGCGAATGAGAGCCTCATTTCATAGCTTATTTTAGTCTGATAAGGAGTTGCACCAGTGTTTGCTCTCAGCCGTCTGCAAATTACAGAGCTGTGTCCTTGTGACCTGAGTCACACAGCACAGTCTAGGCAGGACAAACCAGGAACTTAACCCAGACATTGTTCAGCCAGTCTTTTAACCTCATATATCATTATCATCATACTACATAACCATCAAATGACGATTCATGATCAGCCTTTTGTAACTGGCTGTATTAATTGAATTATAACTACTATTTCTTTCTATGTAAATTCATTGTTTCCTCTTTGCCATAGGCAAATGTGTTTTTCCTGCTACACTTTGGCATAACTGATAAAGTTATAACAGAGTGCAATACAATCCTTCTGTTCTTCTTTTTTCACATTTCACTGAGGCAAACAGACTCACTAACAAAATTATTTGAACTGTATGGTATCCTCAAATGTCTTTACCACAGTCAATGGCCCTTGATGCATTATTGAAGTTCATCAGTGAATGGAGAAAAAGAATAATTTCTTTTTTATATTTTTTCTAATGCTGATAAATCCAAAATGTTGCTAGGCTAAACTTGAAATACTTCTTACAGAAATCTGTAGCAAAGGGAATGGTTGTTACTTGATAGAATGACTGTAAAAATGAAGTGCTTAGGTAGGGTTTAAAAAAATCCCACCTTAAAAATAGCATTAATCATATTTTTCTCTTAATGGGTATGCCATCATACTAGTGTATGCTAATGTAGCTTCTGCTGCTCAAATAAAGCACTCCATGAAGTGTTTCAGCTAACAGTGAGCAAACTCTATACTTTACTATGACATCTCTATTGTGGTTTGCATTTTACCTCCTGTTCGAGTCAGATAAATTCTTTAGCTGTGCCACATTTTTCCTCAAGATTGCGCAGATCAGTGAGGGCCATAAAATATTAATCATAAAAGCTTAGAGAATTAGATGTCTGTGACTGTAGGTTTGCCTTGTTGGCAAATTTTTCTCAGTCTACACCATTTCTCTTTTTTTAACTCTATCAGAAATGATGCACTGCAAAAAGTATTACGTCTGCTCAGATTAAAATATATGTGATTTTTCAGACTAGAAAAAGGGTCTGATTTTTTTTATTCAATGCTCCAGGTTTATTTAAGAATTTTATAGATTTTTTAGTAGTTTTGCTGTCAAAAGCAGTCCGGAATGCCAGTATGCCATTTCCTTTTTTTTCTACAATTATGACACTATCCTGCAGATCACATGGAGCTAAAAGAAAGAAGTATGGAGAAAGAAAACAATAGCTTCCTTTGTAAACTTGTGCTACTACAGGGAAAAGATACTTAACCAGGTAGTTGCCATGGTGGGTATGTGTGTTACAGGAGAAGCTGTTGAGAGACCTCAAGTTTATGATTAGGTCCTGTTATTTGGGGATTGAAGTGGAATGGGAGCTGATCCTTCCCTCTTCCTCTCCAATACTTTTTTTAACTTATGTGTTTGGGGCTTGCTTACATTAAACTAAATGGTATCAAAACTTCTGTCCCAAAGGTGGAGGACTGAGTGGACATTTTCTTTGGTTGAGAGATATTTTCTATTATCTTCCTTCTTGCACTGTCTTGTATTTATTAGTTTATTCTTCTTTAGTTAAGTGCTATTAACATAGGTCAGTTAAATAGTAATAACTCTAAGGCTAAAGAGGCAGCCTTTTTTTTCAAATTAATGTTAGCCTGTGCTGGATAGATTTTAATGAATTATCCTTAAAGCAGCATAAATGGAAATGGATATCCTTACTCTGCAGTGAAAAATAAAAGTAATTACACAAGAACAGGTCATGCTAAAAGTCCTTGAATGACAATAAGCTGTCTCTAATTATTAGTCTGTGACAATGTGGATTTTTACATCCTTGGAAAATTAATTGTATAGCACTAGGAAGATTTTACATTTTTCCTTCTACTTGGTTCATGCTGTTTGCCATGCTTTTGTTATTTTCATTTTCCTTTGCTTACTACTGTGATAGGACTCAATCAACCTGCTTCAAATACTGTTTGGAGAAAATTGCTCTACATGTCTAGACTTCTCAAAATCTACAGCAATATCTAAAGACATGAGTCATTTTACCTAAATTCACTCTTGAAAAAGTGAAGTAAATGGAATGAGTTTACCTATTCAGAGCACCTTTCTGAAACACTATCGTAGCATACATTTGATTATTTTACAATGAGTACCTGTGTAAGCAGCATGGATTATATGACTAATGTTTAGATGACTAAAAGCACAGGATGACTTCTTTCCTAATGGTTAAAAGTGTTTCTGTTTCTTCTTACAGTACTATCAACCAGTTTCAAGGTACTCCCTTCAGAGTTCTAAGTGTGAGAGAGACAGTGACACAAAAATTAATTCTCAGTTTTGTGCCTTGTCTAGGTCTGGAACTACATTGGTAATTCCAGACTGTCTTTTTGATTTTCCTAAAAAAACTTATCCCATAAATTTCCCCGTTAAATGCATAAATCCACCAACAATGGCGACTTAAATCTCATGATCTCTGTCCCGGACTCTCTCAAATTCACTATCCAATATTGTGTCCATTCTGTCAATATCTATAACTCCTGGGAAATCAGGAATTTGACAGTCCTGGAGTCCCTGAGGTACACCCAGGAGATGCCAAATTTAATGAGGTTTCTGGGCTCCGCCTTTATTTTGCTTATTGTGAGTACCCTCCCATGCGTGCTGCTGATGGTTTGCTTATAGTATTTCCAAAAGTCAAAAGGAGTGAGGAGTTTCTGGTGAGACAAGCAGGGCAGTATGGCACGCTACTGGATTTCTCATCGTTGTGGAATTTTTTTAGCATTATACTTTCCATTCTTGTGAGAACTCTTTTCTCAAAATGTTAGAAAATGAATGTAAGTTTCAAGAATTGCTTCTTTCTAGAAAACAGCATATTTTCCTGTTGAGGTGACCAGAAACCCTGTTGTACAAAACAGTTCTGTCCTGTGCCCAATGTGCTTAGCAGATCAGAGCTAAGGTGACAGTGGTGGGTGAGAACACCAATCCATTATATAATTGGTTTCATCCTTATCAAGGTCTCATTTTTTTAACCTTGTGTTTCATCTCTTAAAAATAAAGAAAAAAGGAAAAGCAGCTTTCTTTTAGTCCAGAGTAGAATGAAACACCAAGTTATGTTTCACAAGCACAAGAAGAATCAAGCAGTTTACTATGTCATGTTGGCCTTTTGCATAGTGTTAAATTAAATCACACATTGCTCAGACTTTCTAATTAACAGTATGCTATGTGGAGGAAGTCTTTCAGTAATTAACCTTTCAGTTAATCAAAGCACATTTTCTGCTTCTCTCCATCTTAAATCTATTTCATGGCTGGGTTTTTTTTCTTCCTTTATTTCTTGTCATTTACTTTGCAGTCTAGATCTTGCCTTTGAAATACTAAGATCGAGTCCCTGATTCACAGCTATCAAAATTTTGAACTACACTGTAAGATAACAGAGAAGGGTAAAGCTTATTTTAATTCTGATAATTCTGAATTAAAATATCAGTACCAGTATGACAGAGGAATAACTCCCATGAGCAATTTCTCTTGGTTGAAATCATATACACTAATAAAGATATTCTGCTTTTCATTCAAAATCAGCAGTTATTCATTTTAGGAATGTAGAATTCTTTTTGTAAAGGGAGACATAATTGTTACCTATGTATACAATAGAACTTCATCAAATTGAAAAATGAGCTCACATATCAACTGCAGATTTTCACTTCATTTTCCACAATGTTTCAAATTCTTAAGCATTTCTTAGGTAGTAATTTTGTCACTGTATTCTATAAAAAATACAGAGTCATTTATAAAGAAAGTGAAGTACAAGCCAACATATATAGATTGAAAGTACAGAGAGGTCAGGTAAAAATCTCTGAAAGAATTATCTGTTCAATAAGGTAATTTTAAAAAGTGCAAGCTCTTTGAAAAATATAGCTTCTCCCACAAAGAACAATTTTTTTCTCTCTCTTGTATCCACTTAAGGAAGTAGAATAATGTATTTTAACTTGACTGCATGGAAGAGAGAAATTCCCAAATAGTCAGCCTAAGTGATCTGCTAGTTGATGTTTTTCTCAGTATTTTTGCTGAATTAATTAATTATTATGTCATGCATGTGTGTTTCCATATTTTTAACTTACATAAACTTAGAAAAGTCTAAAAATAATCTTCTAAAGAGAGAGCATGTAGTGACAGGATTAGGGAAAATAGATTCAAAGTGAAATAGGGTGGGTTTATGTTAGATATTAGGAAGAAATTCTTTACTGTGAAGATGGTGAGGCACTGGAACTGGTTGCCAGAGAAGCTGTGGATGCTCCATTCCTGGAAATGTTTAAGGCCAGGTTGGATGGTGCTCTGAGTAGCCTGCTCTACAGAAAAGTGTGCCTTCGCATGGCACGCCCCTGGGGGGGCTTGGGACTAGATGATCTTTAAGGACTCTTCCAACCCAAGCCATTCTATGATTCTGTGATCTAATTATTGAAATATTTTATATTTTTGCACTTCTTTATAAGTCATTGCACACTCTAAGCCTGTATAAAAACACAAACCACATTGTCATCTAATTTAACAGAAACAACAAGCAATAGAGAATCACTGTGTACTTACTGAGCTACAGAACATGAAATATTCATGTAAAATAACACAAAAATGCAGGTAACGTATAATATGCAATTTATTTCTAATCATCTTTGTTTCTGTAGATAAACTGAAAAAATAACTAGGCTCTTTACTTCACACAGACTTGCTGGAGTACCCTTCTTTTAGGCAACAAACCAACTTTTCAAGTATCATGTTAAAAAAATGCATTGACATAGCTCAGTGGAATCACAGAAAGATGTTATTTCATCTACTGATGTTACAAGGTTATATCATGTTGATGTTACAGGATTTGTACAGTCAGAGGTCAAAAGAACATTAACAGCCTAGGCTGATATCTACAGTCCAGATGTATTAGAAAGTGATGCAGAAAATGTTAATTTTATATTAGAATCTCAGTGGTCATTACAGCACAAGCATTCAATGGTATAAAAATTTCAATAATGTTAAAATCCTTCTATTTTTTCTCCTAAGCCCAAGTTCAAAAAATCTGCATATGTCCTGAGCAATTATTAGATACTGTATCATACTGAGAGCTGATAGCACCTAAAAACAGTCTGGCTTTTGGTTTCAGGCTCTAGAAGTCACCAGGAAGAATGGGAAGCAATCACATCATTTTCCATGTAACTTCACAGCTCTTCTTGAAGTGTCTACTTCCAAAGGTCATGGTGAAACATAAAAAATATCCAAGCACAAACATGCAGAAATTTTGCAAGCAAAGAATTCTAAAAATGTTCTAGTACATAAGCCCCTCTGCCTACCATATTTATTACAATCAAAGTTTGACAACTAAGAAAGCCAGAATTTTTGGCTTTTCACCTTCATTATTCTTCCTGTTATTATCTGCATTAAGGGTTAATTTTAAATTAATAAGTGTAGACTTAAAACCGAAGAAGACAAGTAGCTGCCTGATTTTCCACTTGCAGACAATTCAGTCATTTTCCTCTAATATACTATGGTTACATGTCTGAGTCACATATTTCCAATACATAAAGCAGCAAGTCACTCTGTGCTTGCTTGGCTGCATTTACAGATATATTTAGTCCCACTTCCCTAACCCACACACAGAAGAGCCTGTCATAAAACTTAGTTGTTAAATATTTACTGTTGAAAAATATTGATCATCAGCAATACTATGAATAGGTTGTTTCCCAAGGATGTTGTGCCTGTATTTGATGAAGATACATTCATGATCTCTAGAGCTTTCAGTAAAAAGCATATTCTCACACAGCTTGCGGCCAGAAAGCAGGGCTTCAGCATGCATAGCACTTGTTCCAGAAGGCAAACATTGTAAATAATGAATGCTCCCCTCCCTCCTCCTTTCCTTACCTTTTATATCTGAGCTGACATCATGTAGTACAGAATATCCCTCTGATCAGTGTGGGTCAGCTGGCCTAGCTGTGTCCTTTCCCAGAATTTTGGCCCCCCCCAGCCTACAGAATGTTGAGTGACAGCCTTGGTGCTGAGCCAGCACTGCTCAGCAGTAGCCAAAAAACACTGGTGTCTTATCAGCACCTTTCCAGCTACCAGTGCAAAGCACAGCACTGTGAGGGCTGCTGTGGGAAAATGAACACCATCTCAGCCAGACCCATTATGGGTTTGAATACCCCATAATGCATTGAAATGAAAAAGCTCTCTGACTTACTGTCCTGCCATACAGAAAACTTATTCCACCTAAAATAAGTTCCCCCATTAACACAACTTAAGGCATGAGTCCACTGTGGCTATTAATGGCTATCTCTTTCAACTTTCATATACCCTGCAGTAAAGCTATTAGGTACCTACTGTGTGGCATACAGGTAATAGTCTGTCTACTGTGGGCTGTACTGTGATGAATGGACACTCTAGAACCAGCAAAACCATGTTCTGGGTAAAGCTGAGGGAGAAGCTGCAGAGTCTGATACCTGGAGTCAGGGAACTGGGTTGGAAAATACACAAAGGGAATTATCTTGAGATAGACAACCACAGTTGAGCTTTTTAATGGAGGAAAACTTGTAGCAGTCTACTGCAGACAAGTCGTGCCAGTTATAGTGCCATAGATGAGGATGAAAGAGGATATGACCTTGTGTTATTGTAGAATTAAGACATATCTGAGGATAGGTGTAGTTCCATGTTTCAGAAATAGAGACAGTCACTTATGGATCATGTGCTTAAAAAGGAAGTAAAGATAGATTACTAAGGAATGTGAAAGGAATTCCTCCCTTTGTCTATCTATAACTGAGTATGACACCTCAGGCTGTTTTTGTAGCCAGTGAAAAGAAATGGGCATTTGTGGGGTACAATTCATCTGATCTATATTAGAAAATAATCTTTTAGTGAGATGAATAACAGCTTAGAATTTCTTTTCTTCATTGGAGAATAAATGGAGACTAAGTGTGACCAGCTCAGGTGTCTGTGTTTGGCCAAGCAAATGTCATTTTAAGAAGAAAATGAAGCACAACTCCAATGAATTCTCAGTGGAGCAGTGGTCTGAAATTATCACCTCAGGAGCTTTGTGCAACTGGGAATAAAGTTATTATGTGTTCTTCTGTTGTAGTCATTCCTGAAAGCCTTATTTGAAAAGATGGTATCTCTCTTGTCCTTGAGGCTCACTAAATCTATTTATGTTGTAATTCATTAGAAAAACATAGGGTACTGAGATTTTATGAGTGTTTACAACAGTGTTTCTTGCCAATGCTGAGTTAGACTTTTGTTTCCCTTGAGCTCTCTGTGGTATCACTGGTGGTGAGATGCCTCTACAAAAGGTGGTTCAGAAGGATATTGCAAGGTTGGTGTTCTAAAGAAACCGGTGTGAGATAAGTGGAACACATCATTACATAAAACTCATCATTAAACTTATTTCTGCATTTCAGGAGTTATTTAAAAATAAGATAGCTAGTTTACCTACAATGGGGCAAAGCTAGGAAGTGATGTAAAATATAGAATAAAAAGGAGATTATTTTTTAACTGCCCATGGAGATTTTATTCCTGTTCTTTTTATTTTTAATTTATTTAAGATATTATGTGTATTTTGGTTGCTTTTCTTCTTAGTAAAAATTCCACACTTTCCTCCTAGTACATAGGTCTAACTAAAAGTTTAACTTATCAGTTAGTCTTGTTTGAAATTTACTTACAAAGAAATGTAATTTTTATTGTGAGAAACTCTTTTATAGTATTTCTTTTCCCCAAATTCTAAAGTTCTCTTTTCTTTCCAACCTACACTGCTGGCATTGTAAAAATGAGAAAAAACAGATGTTGAAAGTGCACATTTAGATTCATTGAGCTTATTATTAATCATATAGTGAGAAATTCCTTCCTGAACATGATTGAATTTAATAAAAATAACTGGTTTGTTTATTGACCATATTTTTATATATTGATATGATTTAAGACACATGAAAGAGTCTTCAGTCACTGATGTGAAGCAATATTTAATAGCTTCTTCAGAGGAAAAGTGGATTAGAAGTTTTCCTTAAAACAATCAAGAAAAAAACATCAAATATATTTATTAAAGATTTATTCACCCTCTGCTACTAAGCTTTGATTATTTAACAATTTATATGGAAAAATAAGGAATTCAAAGATATTTCTGGTATTAAAAATCTTGTTAACTAATAGTATTTTATTGCCATGGCTTGAGTTTATTTATAATAACTGAAATACAGAATAGTGGAAAAAGTCATTTAAGCCTGTATGGATCATCAGGTGTGGCATGTGGTAAGGGCAATAACACCCATTTGGCACACCTGACATGTCAACCATATCATTCAGCTATTTTGTTGATGTTTTTTCTTCAGTTTTGCTTTCTTTTGTTTTCAAGAAAAGCAAGGGGGAAAGTTTTTTGCTTAGGTTACAAAATTGTCCCTGTCACAACCTAACAGACACCACCAAACATAATGCTACTAAAAGATAAATTGAAGCAAGAGGTAAGGTGAATTAAACATCTCCTAGAAAAATGGGAAACTAATCTGCTGCAAGACAGAGGTAGTAACACCTTTTCCTTCTCCACTATCCCTTTAAATAATGGTGCATCAGTTCAATGGAATCAGGCTTCAGCTGCTCACTGAATAGCAGAGATTTCCACAGGCACAGGATTTGGAGAGATGCTCCCTTCTCAAACAGAACTAGTTTTACTTGACAGGTCACAGAGATAAAGGGTAGCATGGCCCTGCTCACTGAAAGCAGCTTTAGATAAGTCCGTGTGCTTGCAGAGATCCCATGCTACTCAGCTTCATGGATCTGAAATGCCTGTTAGCTTGGCATGAAGCTATTCATCCAAGGTCTCCTTTCACTCTGCCTAGAGCACCTTTTATGAAGTCTGTGGGAAATCTGATGATTAAAATTGAACTCCTCATCATCGGAATTGGAAGCTGCGAGTGCACCTGGTCTGCCTCTCTTCTGTGAAGGATTTATTCACAAGGTCTCCAAACTAATATTAACTCAGAAGGCAAAAACAGTGCTGATACTGGCAACAGAGCTTTTTGCCCTTCCACTACAGATCCTGCTTAGCTTGCATAATCAAATTGCATTAGACTACAAGATAAAACTGCAGATTTTAGGTACTTCTTAAACCGTCTTCCTTCCTTACACAGTTAACATCAATTCATGTAACTGATCAAGGCCTGACTATTCCATAAACAACACAGCCCACTCAACGCAAAAAATATTTTTAGTTCTTTCTTGTTAAAAACCAAACTAATGCAATCAAGACTACTGGGTTTTAAACTCATGAACAGTTTTGGAGATACAAGTTAGGTTTATGCTGGTTAGTCTGACTCCATAATCCAAGCAGGAATTACACATTTTGGATATATTTTGTCCACACACTGGATTGCTTCTGTTGAAAATAACTTATAAAAAAGGTATGTTTTGAGTGTGTTCATAGATGAAGACAAAGCATTAAAAGCATTAAAAGACAAACAAATATAGCATTTTGTAAAGCATTAGTTTAATCTTATATGTGGTTATTCATCAAAATTTACTGAAGTTTGTTGTGGTTTTGTTTTTTTTCAAATAATAAGCCAATAGTTGCTCACACACACTCATCCATAGTTTTCTAAGCCTTCTCTACAAAACAAGTTATTTTATTGATCAGGAAGGTGGTGCCTGGGTTCTCAGTGGAAAGTCATAATGAAGCTTTTATCTTAGAAAAAAATTAGTAGTATGGCCAGTGAAAACAAATTTTGTGGCATTTAATTTTCTAATCTATTTTACATTATTTCCCAGGGGTACCATGACCTTCACAGGCTTTGTAAAAATATCCAATTATATGGTAGAATCGCATTAGTTTGAGAGTGGTCCCTTAAAAGTTAGCCAACTTTCTAAATGGACTTTTTCCCTCTTCTGAAAAAGTTAAACCTAGTCTAAGTAGATGTTAAATGTCATTAATAAAACATTAAAAAATAAAAATCAATAACAAAAAATGTAATAGAAGTCTTTGGAGTCACCCAATTTAAAAAATATTTACTTTTTGATCTTGGCAGTGTCCCTCAAATTCATATAATTATGTAAGTTCTGTGAAACAATATGTAAGGATGCCACATCATGTAAAAAAATCTTTCATTACTTGACATAGTTCCAGTATATCCAATACCAAGTATCTCCTCAGAAGTGAATATTTATCACAAAAAAATGTCAGTTATTCCTAATCAAATAAAATCTCTCAGGGTTGTGCATCTCTGGTAATGCTGCCTTCTGACAAGCCACAAACACTGTGAAGCAAGAGAGGAGAATTATTGTCACAAGTCAGTGCCTAGAACCCCCTTTAGAGTCAAGGTTACATCAAATGATAGGTTGAAATTAGTCACACATATATGCAACTGCATGGAGGCTCTTTGTTTGTTTGTTTTTTCAGTTGAGGGGTTTCACTCCACATCAAGTTTACAAATAACTAAATGATTGTAGATGACACAAAACTGGGAGGATTGGCTGATACGCCACAGAGTTGTACTACAACTGAAGGACCTTGACAGGCTGGAGAACTGGGCTGACAGAAACCTCGGGTGTCAACAAGGAGATGTTCAAAATCCTGCACCAATAACAACCCCTTACACCAATATATCCTGGGGACCACCCAGCTGGAATGCAGCTTAGCAGAAAAGGACCTGGCAGCCACAGTCGACATGAATTTGAAGAACAGCCAGTAATGTGCCCTTGCAGCAAAGACTGTGGGGAAATAACAGAAGATTGGCAAGGAGTATTGTAAACACACACTCAAGTGACTTACAGCTGGGGTGTCAAAAAACACTTATATCATATTAATTGCTGTTTAGCCTTGTGTGTTTGACAAGCAGAACGTCTGTGTTTAGATAATACAGGCCTGTGATAGGCTTAAAGACACCCTATCAAACATTCTGGAGATTTATTCTCTACTGCAAGAAAGATCAAGCACAACTGCAAGAAAGCCTGTGCAAATCCCTGACACACAGGCAAACCAGCAGGTTCAGCGACCCTCTAGCATGGGCCAAGCTCTACAGTGCCTGCAGCTCTGCTTGTGTGCCTGGGTGCTGTTTTGAGGATCCTCAGCTAGTGCAGTAACAAAAATAAATGTACTCTGTGAATTTTGTTGATTTTTTTTTTCCTGCATCCTGCCTGTGCCAACTCACACAAAGGTAAATGGTATCCTGGGCTCCTTAGAAAAAGCACTGCCAGCCAGTCAAGGGTTGTGTGGCACTTGGCACTGGTGAGGCCACTCCTAGAGTGTTGTACCCAGTTTCAGGCTCCCCAGTAAAGGAGAGACGTGGCAATGTCAAACAGAGTCCAAGAAGGAGCCCCGAGGATGTTTAAGGGACTGGAGCATATTTACGGTAAGAAAAGATTGAGACAGCTAGGGAGGTTAAATCTGGAGAAGATGAGGCTCAGAGAGAATCTTACACTGTATGTGAATACCTGAGTAGACAATACAAAGAAAACAGAGCCAGCAGTACCCAGTGACAAGACAGAGTTAATGGGCACAAATTGAAACACAGGAGACTCCCTCTGAACATCATTTACTGTGATCGGGGTGACTGAGCACTGGCACATGCTTCCCAGAGAATGTGTGGACCTCACTCCTTCCATATATTCAAAAGCTGTCTGGACACAACCAAGGGCACCTGGATCCAGGAGGCACTACACAGACATGGAGAGTGGAACAGATGACTTCTAAAGGTCCCTTTCAGCCTCAACCTTTCTGTAATTTTGCAGTTCTCTGAAACAGCCACTCACCTCTCTATTATGTGAGGCTACAGAGTGTGCTGGTGAGAAAACCATGAACTGATTTCATCAGAATCAGCTGAAACTCTTTTCATCAAGATTAGTCAGCTTTGGTCAAACACTTCTGCTCATTTTTTTTTATCCCAAAAAGGTGCTTGTCTCTGTCTCAGTTCAATTCTATTAAAACAGGGTTGTCCATGGCACTTGAGAAGCCCTTAGCTCTAAACATGGAAGGCTGTGGGACATTTATGTATAAGTATACACATGGAGGAAGTGTTGCTGAGACATTAGTTCATATGGCTAATTAATCTGTGCTTTGGGTGAAAGGACAGAGAGCTGAAGTGTCTTCACACCAGGACGTCCTCTGAGCTTATTCTTGCTGGTCCCTAACTAACTCAAGGAATTTAGTTTATCTGATAGCCTGTAGCTTCTCATAATCCCAGTACTCTCATACTGTGTAAATGCACTCTGTGACAGCTATTCATTAAAGTTTTATCTTCTGTTGAATCTATCAATACTTGTGTCCATGTGTTCCTTTCATTAATTGATGAGTCAATGGATAAAATCTGCTGGGTATATATATAACCTCATATCTATCCTCATATTTCTAAAAAATTTCTTCTCTGAATGATGCCCTCTGCTATTTTCAAAGGGCGGGGTTTCTCCATGTATTTCTGATGCAGACTTTTACCCCACTCCTGTATCTCTAAAAGCTTCTAATCTCACTCTCCCTGGATGTCACAGTTACCTGTTTCTTCCCTCTTCATGCCCATGCTGTTCTATTTTATTTTGTCTCTGTGGAGCAGAATTTCAGGGTTATTTCAGGTTTCTTTGTTATTTATTTTTTTTTTTTTTTACTTCCAGTCTTTTTCCACATGCCATTAACTCACTGTCTATATCATTTTTCTAAAACCCATATTTTACACTACAACTTTCTTGATAAAATATATCCAGTGGTATACAGCCATCCATCCAATGATGGATTAGAAAGTGCTTTACCATCTAAGTCAATGCAACTTCACACTTCTTAGTCATCTCTTCCCCTTGATTAGACTTGACTCCTCCATGCTAGAAGAAATGCATTATATTTTGCTCAGAGTGTTACAGCCAGAGTTTTGTGACTCCATTTTATATGACTCTGAAGCTGTCAGACAGGAAAGACACTTCATCCACCAACACCTGCTTTAAATTTAAGCTCTTTGCTTTTCTCTATTGTTCAGTAACTTGCTTCAGATGAATTATCCGTTTCCTCCCAAACTCTCATCCCTTTTACAAAACTGTTGGGGTCTGTATATATATATGTATGTTACATCAATATTTGAAATAATCTCTCACTTTCTGTGGATCAAGGATCCACAAATCCACAAATTTCAAATTTTTTTCTAAAACCTACTTCTTTTGCCCATCCTTTTATCAGTGTCAGTTTTGAGTAATCTGCTAATACTAAATGTCTCCATTTTTTAACCTCCTGTATCTAGAACCTATATTTCAGATGTTATCATAATCTTCAAACCATTTATTTAAGCATGTGTTGTCACACAATCTACTTATGACTAGTTTACAACCTGAGCTCCTCTGGATTTGTTAGCCTCACTCTGAGTTAAACTTTCCTTTCCTTCAAACTAGCTTTTATTTCCCTGCTGCCAGTGTCAGTGAACATCCTGCCTGTCAGCCTTAAACATTTTAAATGTACATTCAGGCTTTCAGTAAGGCAGAGAGTGAATCTGCCTGGGAGTATATCTGAGCCCCATGGAAAAGCCATTACAATTCTCTAATACACAACCCTCAGTAGTTCTATTCTACATCACAATTTAGGATTTGTTTTTTTTAAAAACTTGTATAAGAAAATCATGGTGCCTGCCAAATGTAAAAAAATCTGTTTTGTTTTGGGGATTTGTTTATGTTTTTGTTTTTGGGTTTTTTGTTTGCTTGGTTGGTTGGTTTTGGTTGGTTGGTTGGTTGTTTTTTTTTTTTGGAAGTGTTTCCTTTATGACTGTATAAAGGTAACTGAATGCAATCCTTGAGGTATTGTGAGCAGCCTTCCAAAAATAAAAACTGAAAAACACACTGGACAAGCAGTAAGAACTACAAGAAAAGCAGTTCAGTAAAAACTGAGGAATAAAGTTCCCGCTTCTGAGTGTTTCAGTCAAATCGGGGATTGCAATAAAGTTCACAAGGGTTTTAATTATCCAATCATGTTAATTCTGTGTCTGGAATATGGACTTTACAGTGACAGATAAAGCTACATGCCTCATTTGAAAATGTTAAAATATTAAAATAGTTCCATTGATATTTCTCACAGCCATCAGTGCCTCTGTAAATAAGCAACTTTTTTGTGCTTCTGGGGCATAGCACTCAAGCAGACCAGAATATAATCTGAAGACAACCTTGTTGCTCCACCCCAGTACAGCTGTAGATACAAGCAGATTAACTGTGCTGTTTAGGTAAGGCTAAATCCTTAACTTGTGTTGGCATCCTTAAGGGTAAAGTAACACCACAGGGACTTTTTATGTATCTATTAATGGAGGAAATATGCAAGGAAATTGATAATCTCTAAAAGCAGGACAAAGCACAATGATGATGAATTAGAATGGATAAAATATGAAATGGTTTACCAGAGTGAGTGTGCATGAATGTGGCCTAAAGAAATTATTGTACATATAGCAAAAAGTCTTTTCCATGGAAAAAGGAAAATAAGGGGGAGAAAATCTTCTTTTATATACTTTTTTCCTCTTGGGAATAGCCATATTGAAATCCAAATTGACATTTGTTTTAAATTTTAATAGACATAAATTTAAATATTTTAATTTCAATTTTTGGTTTCAAGGACTTATTAAAACCAGTGTCTTTCTGGATGGCCATTTGGGATTTAGTTTTTTAAAAACTGTTAACATTCTTCTGGGTGTTGCAAATTCTGCAGGAGAAAACATCACATTCTGGACCTTTTACACAGATTTCACACCTTTGTAAATCCTATAAAGAACAACATCTAGACACTGTTAAGTATGTCATTGCATTTTTTGGCTCACCACCTCTTCACTGTGTATTGTTTTAGAAAGTCAAAGGAATTATAATTTCACATTACCATTTAAAACTGCACATGTATGTCTGATAGAAACACATACCTTTACATAGAGATCTGCAGTCTTACGAGTTCCCTCCTCTAGACTGAGGAAAGTAATAAATCTTATTTAGAAAGGAAAAGATTTATAATGTATGCATGTTTATTAATTATTTTGTTTAACTGTGTAATGCCAGCTTTATGAAACAAATTGAATTTATACCATTCTGATAGCTACTTAATTGTGCATGAATAATGAAGGCATAAAATCTTCAAGCAAAGCTGTGCCTTCAGAATTGAATTGAGTGAAGCCTTTTTCTCAATATCAGAGTCAAAGATTTTTAGTAATGGTGGATATTCTGCTCAAATGGTCTTAAAGAACATCAGAGGTCTCACTGCAGGAAATTCTAAGACTATTTTTCAAAAGATGAATGGCATTACCTGCAAAAAAAAATAAGGTGGGATATTTTTTTTCTGTGCAAATTTCACTGGTGCGGTGTTCCACAATGCGATCCACAGACTGGATACAAGAGATGCAAGAGGAAGCAGCTCTAGGAAGTAAGATGTAAGGAATGCACACATGTATGACCCTGGGTGCGTTCTTAGCTAAAGGCTTACAGTGTATGGATGTCCAGCAGCACCTTCAGACAGCACCTCTGGCTGGGGACAGGGATGAGGAGCAGGCTGGGGACAGGGATGAGGAGCAGGCTGAGAGACAGCGATTAGGAGCAGGCTGGGTACAGCGGTGAGGAGCAGGCTGGGCACAGCGGTGAGGAGCTGGGCACAGCGGTGAGGAGCAGGCTGGGCACAGCGGTGAGGAGCAGGCTGGGTACAGCGGTGAGGAGCAGGCTGAGGACAGGGATGAGGAGAAGGCTGAGGGACAGCGATTAGGAGCAGGCTGGGTACAGCGGTGAGGAGCAGGCTGGGTACAGCGGGCAGGAGCAGGCTGAGGACAGGGATGAGGAGCAGGCTGAGGACAGCGGGCAGGAGCAGGCTGGGTACAGCGGGCAGGAGCAGGCTGAGGACAGCGGGCAGGAGCAGGCTGAGGACAGCGGTGAGGAGCAGGCTGGGCACAGCGGGCAGGAGCAGGCTGGGCACAGCGGGCAGGAGCAGGCTGGGCACAGCGGTGAGAAGCAGGCTGGGTACAGCGGTGAGGAGCAGGCTGGGCACAGCGGGAAGGAGCAGGCTGGGCACGGGCGAGCCTGCGCTGCCACCTGGCGTCTGCAGTGGCACCTGAGCCTCCTCCGTGACGGGATCTATGGGACGCGCCCTCTTTGGGGCGTCCCTCCCTTCCGTGCCTTTTCTTGGAACAGATCTACCAAGAGATCTGATGAACAGAAAGCCCCCACTGGCACGATGTTTTGCTTTCAGATGTTTCCAGGCGCAAAACAGTGATGTAATGTCTTCGTGTGAAACCAGCACAAGCAATGCAGTGGTGACTGTACCGTGCTCTCCTCTCTGTTCATCAGCCTCTCTTCCTCTAGCTTCACCTATGTAATTCCCTCTATATTTGTTCCTAATCCAACATAGAAATGATCTAATACAGTATGACCAGGAAATATAGTTCTAAGCCCCTTCCTCACCCTTGGGGACTTCAGACTGGTGGCTCAAGGCAAAGGTGGGGGGGACCTGTATAACGCAACAGTCCAGCCAGCAAATATGTCATGTACATTCATCCTGTGACTGAAAAACCCACATTTATTTATTTCCAAGTTTGTTTTATTTTTTTAAACCCAAGGGAAATGTAGTATGGTGACAGTGACTGCAAGCACTCTTAACTCAGACTCACTGCATTTCCAGTTGTCAGGATAGTTAATGCCACTATAATATGAGAAGTGTCAGTATTAAATCCACCCAGTGATCCTCTGATTGGTTTTTAAAAGAGTGAAGTAGTTTGAAAATCAGTAACTGTACTTTGAGAAGAAAAAAGGGAGAGGGCAGGTAGAAGGGGACAAAATAATGCTAAAAAAATAATAAAAATGAAACCCAATTTGTACGTGTAACACAGTCTTTCTTAAAGCAGGGCAACCTTTCATTTGTACAAAAGCCTGCTGGAATCCACAGACAACTAGCAATCACAGGGAGCTGCAGGGGTATAGGGAGGCCTAGTGTTTAGAGATTCATGTCCCTAACATCTCATTCCTGAGGTTTATTTTCAATGTCCTTAGATAGTAAGAAAAATGAAATCTTTGATGTAACTTTAAAAAATATCTACACTGGGGTTTTAAGCTTCTGGATAATCAGAATTTCTGCAATTCAGCCCACCCTAAATAAAGACAGACATATATATATATTGTTACCGATTCAATTTCTTTTCTTCATGCAGCCTGTAAATTGGTTTTATTCTCAACATAGTGAATGTAAAAATATTCTGTGTGCAACCAGCTGCCATTTACTACAGTCCTTTCAAATTGAGAGATTCTTTGCAATTACTAATACTTGATATATTTACCTCCTGGCTCTTTAGAGTTTAATGGACTCATATTCTATACTGTTAAATGTGTTTATTCAGTTTGGCAAAACAAATATACATTGGATTTTGCATTTGATAGGATTTTTGTTATTAGGACAGAAAATTTTCTATATGATATGACAAATCATTTATGGAACTCCTAATATGGCCTATTTGGTATCAGTGTAGATGTTCAAAATTTTCAAAAATGAAAGTGTTCAAGTGCAGCCTTTAACCATTGCACATGTAGTGTTTTTTACTACTTCACACAGGCTAGCTTTAAAGTCTTCGTTTGTATATAACTTCTATATGTTAAATTTAACTGAAAAATCATTAATTACTGTAGAAAATAGTAAAAATATGAGTAAGAACATAATACAGAAATAATAAGTTTATAATCCACTGTTTTGCTAATAATCTCTCAGAGTTTGGGAAGTGAGATCTTTAATTTAGGTCCAAATCTTGTTCAAACACATACATCCCTACACAGGTTAGTGCTTACAATTTGGTGGGCAAGAACAGCATTCATCTTGTTTTACAGAGTTAAATGACTGAAATGAATGTTCAACATTGTGATATGACTAGACAGTCCTCTTTCTTGATCTTGAACAGAAATACTGAGGGGCTTAATGATATCTGCGCCACCCTTATTTGATTTATCTAATTGGGCTGGAAAGAATTTCCCAATACTTTGCTTAGATGTGTCTAGTCTAAGGTAGAAACCTACTTTTCTTCTGAAGATGGAAATATTACCTCCACTGAGAGGTTTTCCATCCTATTACAGAGGCTCAAGGCTAGGGGATGTTATACAGTCTTGCCAGTGATTTTTCCACTTCCAGGAAGGTACCTTATCTGTGCCTGGAAGCTCTGGTATACAGAATTCTTCTACTGGTAACAACACTGAGTCATGCAATAATTTTCTCCTTGCTTGTTGACCTGGCCTGTCGTTGGGAGGAGACACAGGCACATGAGAGACCAATGCACAGCACCATCTCTAGCCACCAAGTCGGGATCTGACAGTTAAGCATAGCAGACTAAACTGCTGATGCACTTCTGCTACAGTGACATGATAAGCCCACTTTAAAATGTGTGTGACAGTGGGTATGTGTTTTTTTTCTTCACTGACACAAAAAAAAAAAAAAGGAAGCTTAGTTTATAGTTAAGATTTTATATTAAACCTGATGATGACAATTATTGAATGAAATTAATTCTGCCTGAAAGTGCAGGCTATGTATGTTTGAAGGGATTTGATACATCTGAAGGTAGGTTCAGTTGTTTTCATGCTTATCAGGTGGGCCACTCTTGTAATACTGTGGTTTTATTCACAGGTGACACTACTGTATGCAGTTCTTCAAGAGACACAACTCGAAATATTTTGATAAAATGAGATGCTTGCGGAAACGATCAGCAGTGTCGTTCTTAGGAATCCTTGTTGTTTGCTTGCTGTTCATGAACTTGTACATTGAGGATGGTTATGTTTTGGTAAGTTGTGAAGAACTGGTCCTGGAACAACAAAACAGTAAAAGACCCCTAGTAAAAAAGTAAATTTTTGAGGATAAACTACATCTTAACTATTTGTGTGAGCTGGGAGCTTGTTTTGCAGTATACACTGCAAATCTCACCTCTGAATACTGCATTAAATGCTATTACCAAAATAAAATTACAAAATAAAATTTACACCCATTCCATCTACTTTAAGTTCCTTGCATAAATAATTTCATTTTAGTGAGTTTATTTTGTGTTTTTCTTACCTTTTTTAATTCAGATTTTAGTTTGACAGGTTCAGTGCTACAGCATTAAACATTAGACAAATGAAACCTAATGTGAACTTATGATTTTGAATAAAATTGTGGAAATATTTATGTTAGGAATCTCAACAAATAAGCTACTAACAACTTAACAAAACTCTATGGTTTATGTGTAACCTAGGGGTATTTCAGTGCTGAATGCCAAGTGAGCCCTGGAGACTTGATTAATGGATTGAATTTCCAGGTCTTTGGAGATTGGACTGTGACCAGTAAAAGAACATAGTGATTGAAAAACTGGATCTTGCAAATAGTAAAATGACTAAACTGAATTTGTTATATTGTGATGTGACTAGATAGTGCTGTCTTTATCTTGAATTGAACAGGGACTGTATAGATTTTCCAAGATTTTGAATGATGAATTCTGATCTCATTTGTGTCTGAAAAGAAACATATGTCAAAAAGTGTAATGAATAAGTAGCAAAATCCTTACATTATTTGTCAGAACCATATATACAGTCCTGATTATTTTAATTTAAAATATTATAATTATAAAATTACTTAGTATTCTAAATATTTACAATATTAATATTATGCTTGTACTTTTTCAAGCCATTGAAAAGATAGCCCATGCTTGCAGCATGTTACTCCACTACAGACATATTTCTTTGTCTACACTAAGGCTTTGCACTGTTTTATTTATTTAGCATTTCTTGATTATGATTATATTTGACCTGGATTAACACTTTTTTTTCCTAGTTGCAATTTCCCTTATGTTTCTTCTCTGTTCACTAATTGCTTCAAAGTCCCCCAGATGTTTCTGAAAGTGTTTTTATTATCACTATTAATGGTGTTTCTCTTGGATTGTTTTTGAAGTCTTTTCCTGTCCTATTTGCCAGCTCCCCAGATGGCTCCGTGTCTTATTCTTAATTTGCTCTTTCCTCCCCCCTCCCCCCCTCCCCTTTTATAAATTCACTCTCTTTCATTGCTTCTCTCATCACAGTTTTGGCATGTTTGCATTCATGTAGCTCTCAGCCAAGTCTAATGCCAAGTCTCCTGAGACTTCTTCTAGGTCTCTTGATACCTTTATGGTCCATCAAGTGTTTTTCAAGTGTGCTAGAATGTTGACTTTTCAAATTATTTATCTAGTTTTGTTCTCAAATTTCCTGACCCTGTCTGACAGCTCCAAACATACCATGTCTGGTGTGTTTTCGCTGCTGAGGTAAAAGATGAGCAAATTCAGTACTTGTGGTGAAGAGAAATATACTTGGGGAAAGCTTTTGAGGACAGCAGGCTAACCAGTTTCCCTCAGGGAATGAAAATCTGAAAGTCATCAAAGCCTCAAAGCCTCTCTGAATTGCAGCCAATCTCCTGCTGGACTGTCTCCTAAAGGTAACCGGTAGAAAGAAGACAAGTGACCCAGAGTTCCTCCTTCTACTCTCAGGCAGCAGGCTGTGCAAGGGCTTGTGGTGCTGGTGTCTCTGGCACAAGATGTAAGACAAGTGGTCTTTTTTAAAAAGTTAGAGGATTAAAATGTCATTCATTTTGGTAAACCTTAAGAAGGGAGAAGAGAAACTTTCTGGTTTTGCTCAAAGGGTCTCACATGTCCAGAGGATCCCTTCACTGCTTCCTGCAGGGCATTTGCTGCAGAAATGGAAAATAAGGGCCCATGTGGCAAAAAAGCTGAAGTATATTGGGTAGAGGGTATGCAGTTGTGCAGTGCTGATACATGCGCATTAGAAAAGCAGTTTAAGGTGCTTCATCTGCAGCATATGAACTACATTTGATCAAGCATTTTGAAGATGTACTGAGTTAAAATATAACAGGTATCACAATATACACAAGGGGGTCTTAAACCTATTTAGATTTTTAAGTGGATTGTAAGTGAAGCATGTGTTCTGCACTCTTCTACAAACACGAATCACTATTCTGGGCGCTATGCAAAGAATAGCACAATCGTAGTTGACACAGCATCCTTAGCAGAGCAGAGTATCTTCATAAAGGGCACTTCATCCTATGGCATTCACAGGAAACTACCAGCAAACAGTGGAATGTAAGTTAGAGGTTAGATGAAAGCTAAAACCATTCTAGAAAAAGCTAGAGAAGAAAACCAAGGAGAGTTAATCAAGCTCCTCAGCTTCACTGACCTTTGCATAATAGTCAGAGATAGAAGAAACAGATTTTAATCTTTTTTAAAAAATCTAGATTTCAGTTTTGCCCATCATTCAAAAAAAGAATGAAATAGCAACTATTAAAAAGAAATGTTAGCCACAAAAGGCAATTATTAAGGAGGCAGAAAAAAAGGAAAATTTTTGTGGTCGGTTAAGATATTTTGCTTGTTAAAATCAAAACATTTTCTTCATTGCCTGTTTCTAAACATTTTATGTAGCAAAACCTCAGCAGAATAAGTTTCCATTCCAAACCCTTATGAAACAAGGAATTTTTGTGCTCCATTCTGGAAACCATGACACAATGTTTCAATATTAAAGAAAGGGTTTTGAAAAACTAAAGTTTTTGGACCAGCTTTTTTTCTTTTCCATCTGACATTTTTCATAGAAAATCTCCTGAAGTTTTGGTGTATTTTCTTTCTAGATCATTGAGTTACATTTTAATCTTGAACCTGATCATCAAACTTCCTCTCATAATTCATGAGCAAATGCAAAGTGGCACATAAGCACTAGAGAGAAATTACTCAAGAGACACTGAGGAACAAGAGAGCATAACAGTGCAGGTAGATGCCCCTCGATGTCTGCCAAAGATCTTTAATATGCTCAGAAGTGGATTATTTACTATTGTTATGCAAGAAAAATAATGAACTATAAAGAAATGTAAGATCAGTTTACAGAAATATTTCTTTGTGCTATAAAATATTTGTTTGACACATTTTTTAATATTTATGCCATTAAATATGAGCGCTGTTTACTGTTTCTGTGGTTGTTCTTGTTAGCAGCAGTAGCAGTAGCAGTACTATTACTCCATAATGCTGCCATTTAAGGACAGATCTGAAAATTTTAGTACACTCACATACTGCACATATCATTCATACTTGTGTTTGTCCCCAGACTTAAACCAAACCAGATAAATTAAATAAGCTTTGCTACTTTTAAATTCAGTCTTCATGACCTATTTAGATATTTTCCCTTCTCTTAAGGACTGAGGAACAGATTTCCCCAAAGCCCAAGTGGCCTTAGAGGTAGGGCACTACTAAAGCCATTCTTTCCCTTCTGTGCCTTTACTATGACTAGTGAAGCCTCTTGGAAGAAAAGGACTGAAGAAGGAGGCAAGAAGAAGAAGCATGGCAATAAATGTACCTTTTGACCATGCCATCAAGAAGTGCTCTCCTAATTCAGAGAAACTTTTACTGTCGGCATGATCACATGCATTTCTTTTTATTGCAAACCTGAGTTTAAGCTTCTCAGCAAAATGTCAAAAAGAGCCAGATGCCAGGATCTAGATTTGGCTTTCTTTTTCAGCAGTTTTGGTAGATTTTTTAATCACTGAAAACATTTTTTTTTTAAATTTTCCCTGTTTCTACATCTGTGAAAGTTAATTTATCTGTTGCTGTTTTCTTATCCCTCTTTTGAATACCACAGCAATTTTTGGCCAATAATTTAATGTTTGCTATCATTCCAGAGTTTTATGCAAAGTATTTCTTTCAGTTTCCCTTTTACAGTAATCTGAAGGTTTATGGTAGGTTTTCTGTAGCCAAAATATATGATATTAAGTAATGCTTGTTGGCTTTGGGAGTTTTTGTTTGTTTTTGTTTTAAATGAGGTGACATCTACATGCTTTCATGAAAGCTGGAACTGAAAAATGTTATTCTTGGAAACCTGCCTGTCCATGTTTGCTGACATTCACAAATGTGTTTCTCTCTGTCTCTGTCCCTTTTTCGTTATTTTTGTTTTCCCACTCCTAGGAAGGGGACAAGCAATTAATCAGAGAAACAGCCACGCACCAGCTCAACCCAGAGCGTTATGTTCACAGTTTTAAAGATTTGTCTAATTTCTCAGGATCTATAAACATTTCCTATCGCTACCTAGCTGGCACACCTTTGCCAAGGAAAAGTAAGTAACTGCAATTTGAATGTTGTAAAACGAGGTAATTCAAAAAGGTGTGAAATCCATATAGTCCCTGTGGTATTTCTATGCAAGAGTGGCTGAGTTAAGCAGCGACAGTCTCAAGTGAGTTAGTGGGGCATCTATCAGAGGCCATTCTTGAATGGCTGCTACTCCTGGCCTAGCAGTGATTGCCCCAAAGGCTTTTGATTACCTTCTGACCAACTGCCTGACTTGTAGATACCCTCTGCAGGCAGCCTCTGGATGGCCTGTGTGAGCATAATTCCATGGATCTTCTCCCAGGCAAGAGGAAGATGATTTAGAAAGCAGAAGCAAGGCACGCACTGGTGGTGTTCTGCAACCACTCCCTGAGACCATACTGTCAATCTCTGTATAACCAGTAAATCCTACTTTAGAAATGCTTGGCATCACATAGATGCACCCCTCTGGTCCATTATTCTGCTGGCCCAGCAGCTGCAAATGGACCTCCTCACTCCTTTAGCTGTGCTAAAAAGGGAGCTGAATTGTGCTGTTATCAGGACAGTAAAGGAGGATTCTTCTCACAGCCATCTGTAGATGGACTCTATAGTTATTCTTATTTCAGAAACAGTTCAACATTTTCCTCTAAAAGTGAAATACGGCCATACCTAGACTTTAGGCAGGTGTACTTCAGGTTCCACATCAAACATTTCACATACATAAACAAGGCTCTGAAGTCCAAGCCCAGAAGGTAAAATAAAATACTGTGTGAATTGTAGAAAGCTATAAAATTTGTTCAAATTAGATTTCAAAAATCTGGGACTCTGTAGGCAGTGTAAATGACTTCTGGGAGTTGTACTTCACTGTACAGCTTTATTGTGAGCAGGCTTAACCTCGAGGGAAACCCTGAATCAGTATTGGAGAAGTTTTTTACAAATTACTATATTTTAAGAAAGTTGGGGTGGCTTCAATTTAAGTACACCCTTTCAGTTACAAAATCTTAACATTTTTTACATCAGAAGTTAGAAAAAGAGAGATGTAGTAGCATATATCTGAAAAAAAATCCAGATTTGGAATGCTGGTAAAAATGTGATGGTCGTGACTACAAAACAGCATAAATTAAACTTCTTGTTTTATAAAATATGTCTCTGTCTAGAAAGAATGTAACAGCATTAAAAATTATTTGTACAAACAATGAGAGAAGTTCACATCTACTTTAAAATAATGTCTAAGTTGCATCTTCCAAGAGGGTATTCCCTGTGAAATGCTTAATGAGTACTGAAAGAGGGTTAGAAGAAAAACTACTAGGAAGGAAAAACTATACAAATTCACCTAAAAGTAAACACACAGAGAAATAATTATCCGTGAAAAATTCATAAAACTGTAAAGTTATGCATAGATGTAACTAGAATTTTAGAGGGCTTAAAATGATAAAAGTGCTGTATTTGGTAGTTTCTTGCTTTCAAAATATGATGTGAATAATCCCTCATAATCACTTTTCTTTTAGCAGATTTGCAGCCTTATCATTGTATACATGGTTTTGTTTACAAGGCATAAATGTTCACAGTGCTTTGGCATTTGTCCCCAGTGTGCTACTCCTTGCAGTAAACAAGTGAATGTTTAACACAATAGTCTCCATATGTCTATTTGCTTGCAATATCATACTTCTTAATGAGAAGGCAATAAAGGTCTTTTATTGCATGCAGTTTAATAAGTTCACATACCAAATTTCTCAGTCTTCACCATTCACGAGGTTTATTTGAAATAAACACAGCTCTGGAGAATATTTTTGTGATCAAATTGCTTCCAAGATCAGATACTCAGTTTCTGTTTTAATTGTCTTTTGAACAGGGTATCTTACAATTGGACTATCCTCTGTAAAACGGAAAAAGGGAAATTACTTGCTTGAGACCATCAAGTCCATATTTGAGCAGTCAAGCTATGAGGAACTCAAAGAAATTGCAGTAGTAGTACAGCTGGCAGATTTTGACTCAGCCTGGTGTGAAGGGATGGTACAGGATATTTCACAGAAATTTGCACATCATATAATTGCGGGCAGATTAATAGTTATTCACGTCCCTGAGGATTACTATCCTGTACTGGATGGCCTTAAGAGAAATTACAATGACCCCGAGGACCGTGTGAAGTTTCGATCAAAACAAAATGTAGATTATGCTTTCCTTCTAAACTTTTGTGCTAACCTTTCTGACTACTATGTGATGCTGGAAGACGATGTTCGCTGCTCAAAGAATTTTTTGACTGCTGTTAAGAAAGTAATTACCTCACGAGAAGGATCCTACTGGGTGACGCTGGAATTTTCCAAGCTGGGCTACATTGGAAAGCTTTACCATTCCCATGACCTACCACGCCTGGCCCATTTTCTATTGATGTTTTACCAAGAAATGCCTTGTGATTGGCTGCTCATCCACTTCCGTGGGCTGTTAGCCCAAAAGGAAGTGATACGTTTTAAGCCATCTCTCTTCCAGCACATGGGATACTACTCATCTTACAAAGGAGCTGAAAATAAGTTAAAGGATGATGATTTTGAGGAGGAATCCTTTGATATCCCTGACAACCCACCTGCAAACTTGCACACAAATATGAATGTATTTGAAAACTATGAGGCAAGCAAGGCTTACAGCAGCATTGATGAGTACTTCTGGGGCAAAGCTCCTTCTACTGGAGACTTCTACGGGATTGTATTTGAAAAGCCCATTAAAATCAGTAAAATTAAAGTTGTCACTGGAACTGAAGATCGGCAAAATGACATTTTACATCATGGGGCCCTGGAAGTAGGTGAAAAGATTGTAGGCAGTAAAAAAGGAAGACAATGTACAACTTACTTGAGACTAGGGGAGTTCAAAAATGGAAATTTTGAAATAACAGATGTAGAGCACAAAGTTCTGTTTGATATTAACTGCATGAGAATACTTGTTACTAAAAGTCAAAAAGAATGGCTGATCATTAGGAGCATTAGCATCTGGACTTCTCAAACACCAAATCAATAAAACAAGACCACCTGAGGAGGTACGGAGTGCATACAGTCAACTGGGTCACAACTGGTGCCACTCCCCAGAAAAAAAGACACTTCCAGCACTTCACTAAAGACACAGAATATCTGGGGAAATCATAAAACAAGTAAAGCAATTTATTTTTTACCAGTTTGGTCAGGCAATATACAAACATTTATTTGTTGAAAATTTTGAATTTTATAGAAAATGAAAGGTTCTCAAACCTCTCTTGAGATATTTAAGACCTTTTTTATTATTATTTCTCTGTAAGAGAGATCTTGTGGACTATACAGAACAAAAAAAACCCCATCTTATAATTGCCAAAAGGTTTAAATCTATGACCATTATGTTGTGAAAGGAAATTGGATTGCACCTTATGCACACAAAAATTTAAAATCTTATTATAATTTGCATTTGTACTGTAGTTGGTAATATGTTTCTTTTCCAGGCAGTGTGACAAGAAGATCTGTTCTGAAACTGGCAGTTTACTTCTGATCACTGTAAGAAATAATGTGGCTAGTCATTGCAACTTCTTGTCAAAAGCGAATGTATGAAATTATAAATCTGACATGACAATTATGTAAAAAATAGACAATTGCATCTGTTATTCTGTCTCAACAAATATCCTGTGTTCCTTTTCCTGGGTCCTTTCACTGAAACAAACACTACTTGGATTCTATATTACCTAAGGGACCAATTTACTTTCCTTGTTCAAATTGCCTCGCACCAAGAAAGCCTTCTGCTTGAGTATCAATGTCAGTATCAAACCCAGGTACCTCAAGAGCAGCACTTTTCTCTTAGAGAGGCATCTTAACACATCCCAGCTTTAGCATTTTCTGTTCCTTCATTATATGGAGAACTCCCCCTGACAAATTTGCAGAGAGCTGAATATTACAGCATGGTTTCCAAGGGTTGTCATACCTTCCATATATATATGTCCAGTTCATGCATGATACAAATGCAAAGTGTATTAGGTTAATCAGCTGGGGATGAATGTAATCTCCAGTCTGTCCTGGATGATCCATAGTTAACAGAAGAGACACAATGAGATATTAATATGTTTCTGATTTGGGGGTGGGGGGGGTGATTTTTTAAAATTTTTCTAATTCTCATTGTATCAGTAGTGTAGACATCTTCCCACTGCCTCTAGTTATTTCCTATAAAAATATTTTGCCTGGCTTTAGACAACAAGCAGAAAAGCTCCTCCAGTCCATATGACTTCAGTGTTAGCTTTGTTCTGCAGCTGACCAGCCCCAACTCTGAGCCTGTTCTAATACGAGAGGTGCTCCCACCCTCTGATCACCCTTGTAGCTCTCCTCTGTATCCACTTGATCATTTGATTGTTAACTTGTAATTCATTAACTTTCCTTGATCCCTAACTATTAAAACCAAAACAAACCAGGAATTAGGCTAACCAGGAACCTTTACTTTTATTCAGAAATGCAATATGTCTGAAACAAACTTCTAAATTAGAATTGAAAATATACTCAATCCCAAGATTTCAAATACTCTTATAACCAAAACCATAGACAATGTGAATGACTAGTACAACATAAGCCTGAGCAACCTAAATGGTATTTTTTAATTACAAGCTGAGCAAAACTGCTTTCCTTTTCAAAATAATGCTAGTAATGAGCCTCATCTTTGGCATAATGGCTTAGCAGTAAGATCTCTCATCTGGTTGTTACCAGTCTTAGGAGATCAAACCCACAGATGCCCTCAGAGAAAGCTTTCCTTGGCTGTGAATACTGGTAAGTGCTAAGAATGAGAGGCATGCACCATTCTTATTGTTGAATTTGACCTGCTTTGAAGAAATAAATAGCAGTATATTCTAGGAGATTCTAGAATTTAGTTGTGAAAGCTAATGTTTTGAGCACTCACTGTAGGGCATACAGCTTCTCCTTCACTGAACACATATTTTATCCATCACATTTACATGAAAAAAGTTACCAGGTTTTTGAAGAAAAAAAAAAGAAAAGAAAAAAGAAGCCATAAAATTGATGATATATGGTTTTCAGGCAGATTTCAAAAAGATATATTTGAAGATTTTTTTTTCATGTGCTAGGAAAAGTGATTGTCTTCTGTAAAGAAAATACTTAATCAGAGATTTATACCTTCATTAATTCTTTACAAAGCCTGACTTTATTTCTATTTTTTTTTTTTAACTAGTAATCAGTATTACAAAGCTCATTTCTTTGGTGTATACAGCTGATTCTGTTGGTGTGTGTTTCCCGGCTTCATTTGAGGACTGACATCAATATTTTCATACTGAAATGAGTCACAGAATAAGCTGAGTTGGAAGAGACCCAAAAGGATTGCCTTGTCCAGCTCCTAGCCCGGCACAGGATAGCCCAAGAATCACACCATGTGCCTGAGAGCATTGTCCAAATGCTTCTTGAACTCTGTCAGGCTTGGTGATGTGACCACTTCCCTGGGGAGCCTGTGCCAGTGCCCAACCACCCTCTGTGGGAAGAATCCTTTCCTGATGCCCAACCTAAACCTCCCCAGACACAACTTCAGGCCTGTCACTGGTCACCACAGAGAATAGATCAGTTCCTGCCCCTCCTGTTCCCTTCCACAAGAAAATTTTAGACAGCAGTGAGGGGCCTCCTCAATCCCCTCCAGACTGAACAGCCCACCTCAACCACTCCTCACATGGCTTCTCTTCAAGGCCCTTCACCAACTTTGCTGCTCTCCTTTGAACGCTCTCTAAGAGCTTAATGTATTTCTTTGTATTGGGGCATCCAAAAATGCCCCCAGCACTGGAGGTGAGGTTGCCCCAGTGCAGAGCAGAGCAGGACAATCCCCTCCCTTGCCCAGCTGCTGATGCTGCGCTTGATGCCCCCAGAACAGGGTTGGCCCTCTTGGCTGCCAGGACACTGCTGGCTGATGTTCAACCCCCAGGCCCCTTTCCGCAGCTCTGCTTCCCAGCATCTCATTCCTCAGTCTGTCCATACATCCAGGGTTGCCCCACCCCAGGTACAGAATCTGGAACTTGCCCTTGTTGAACTTCATATGGCTGGTCATTACCCACCTCTCTAAGCTTTCGAGGTCTCTCTGCAGGCTCTTTCTGGGAGTTGACTGGTCCTCCAAGTTTTGTGTCATCTGCAAACTCAGCATCCCTCTCAGTCCTGCATTTCAAGTAATTTCTGAAGAAGTTGGAGTATACAAGGTTGAGAATGGAGCCCTGTGGAACCCCACTAATGACAGGACCCCAGTCCAATGTCACCCCTTTCACTGTAACCCTTTGTGCCTGACCTGTGAGCCAGTTGCTCACCCATCATATTCTGTGTTTATCCAGCTGTGTACTGGACATTTTTTCCAGGATCCTGTGAAAGACACTATCAAAAGCTTTTCTGAAATCCAAAAAGATCACATCACCTGGCTTCCCTTGATCAGCTAGGTGGATTACCTTGTGACAACGGGAAATCATATTTGTTAAACTGGACTTCCCTCTCATGAAGCTGTACTGGCTGTGACCAATGACTGAGTTGTCTTTCAGGTGTTTTTCACCTGAATAATCATCATAACATTACCAGGCACTGAAGTGACACTGAGATGCCTGTACTTTCCACAATTACTGAAAATATAGCCCTGTGGTCTGGACAGTGATGCATCTGTGTTGAACTTACCTACATATATTGTTCCTATTAACACTGTTTGGGATTGCTCATTGTATAAAATAGGGAATTCTTGGGAAGCAAAATACAATTCACTGCAAATTGACAGAAGAAATGAGCCCTTGCTGCAGAATAAACAAACCCAGGATATGACAATTTTTGGGAAAATCAGTTTTAGAATAGTTAAGGTAACTACTATGATAAGGGCAATTCACTAAGGATCTATACAAATGTGATCTTTTTAGATCAATCTTCTAACATGGCACTCTGTTTCACTCTCTGCTCAGTATTCTCCTATGTAAGACACTAATGTTTTCCCTTTTATCAAAGGACATTGGGAACTTGTTCATTATTGAATTATTGAAAGCTAAATAAAGAACAAACTATGACACCTTCAAGAAGATTTCATTCTGGAAACTTATTAAAGTAACAAAACCCATAGTTAACTGTCTTTAAAACTGCAGATGGCATCAGTTTTCATTGTGAAGCATTTCAGAGAATTTGATGGAAGTTATAGTTCCATCTATATACTGCCCTCTGGTTAAATTTGCAGTTCTGTTAGGCTACATTTAAATAAGTATTAAATTATGAGTTGTAATACAGATCATGTGTCATGAGCTCTAGCAGTGTCATATCCTCAAATGGCAAAGTATAATATTTTGCAAAAAAAAAAAGCGAAAAATACAGATGTATCATAGTGAAAACAAATTAGATTATTTTTATGTCATGTGCTATATACTAATTAATTGGAGCATCTCCACCACTCCATCAGCTTTTCAGATAAAGCAAAATAAGGGTCTTAATCTTTGTTTCTCAATCCTTAGTCCATGGAGGCAAAATTTATTGAATTTCTACTCCCTTTAATGAAAGCTCTATTGACTTGTATACTACAGAAAACTGAAAGGGTGATTTTGCAAAATAATTATATATATATATACATACAGAAATATTTGTCTTATCGTCTTCATTTTAGTTTTAGTCACCTTGGAAGACAGAAATGAAGATATTCTCCAAATAGGTGTATTTTGGCATCTTCAGGTGGCCTTTTCAAGTACCTTGCCTCTTTTACTAGTTTTGCCACACCAAGTCCATACTGTGCCACTTAGGTATGCTTACCCTTTGGCAGAACAGTCAGTTCTTGGCTGTCTTGCTGCTTTTGCTGTAAAAAAAGAGAAACAAGACCATGTCCAGAGTCATCCCACTGTACAACACTTGTCCAAGATCTGATTCCTTCTACTTGAATCCTTCATGATCCTTCATGCAAGAGGTTTGTCCTGTACAATCATCTCCTACATAATTAGATAAAGGAGATCTGTTTTTGTATGATTACATATAATACATATAAATCTAGATAAAACTACATGATACATAGTAATTTTTACAGATAATTTCCTCAGCAAGACTATTCTTCCCAGAAGGGACGTTCAGTGTCTTCCTCATAAATACTATCTTGCAACAAGAATAATTTGTTGAGCTTTAAAAAAAGGAATACAATCTCCACCTCAATCCCAAGAATTATTTATTGCTTGTTAGTTCAACAATGAAATTAAGTACAGAGAAAGATTAATTTCAATACCATATCCATAACAGTAGTCTGCTGTTAAATTGCCATGAAATTGAATTGGCATCTGGGCAGATATTAGACTATTTTTCAGCCACATTTCTAGATGTTTTTCAACTGTCATGTTACCTACTACTCTTCTCAAATAAAATTCCACTTTGCTCTGATAGTTGTAAAAAGGTTCTTAAAATTCCATGTAGAAATTGAAAGTACTTTAAGTAGGATTATATTGCTTATTAAACCCCTTGCCAGCCCTTTGCTGTGCTTATGTAAAAATTTCACATTTAACAAGTAAAGTTGGACATCAAAAGCTGATGTTTGTTCCTTTCCTCTGTTCTCACAGTTAAATAGCTGCCTTCTTTCTTTCTTGCTATTCACTTATTAATGTTGGTTTTACTTTTGCCAGACTGAAGTCTGGAGCAACAAGTCAAAGTATTCTGGCTTTTTTTTCTTTAGTATAGCATGTACCATTAAGAGCAGAGTTGTAAAGGCGTATGTTAAATCCTGACACCAGCCTTTGCTTCTTCTGAAAGTCCATTGTGTGCTCATGCCACCTGGAATATTTCAGTTCATTTGCAACTATAGAATCTATTCTATTTTCATGTTACATTTTCACTAACACACACAACCATTCCCTTTTTCTCTCTTTAATTTTAATACTGCATAAATGAACATCATCTTGGGTAAATATTGCCAAACCACTTTCATCTCCATTCAGGAAACTGGGATGGTTACTCCTGTTTATTTATCAGAATTACCTCCTGCTTTTGGCTGTTGGTTACTGCATTTAAATGCTACATCTGCTGAGAAGACAATAAGCATGATTTAATGAGATGCCCTTTTAAGAGAGACATATTAATTCTTTTTCTTTTTTTGCCATGTAACTCTAAGAGTGCACTATCTGATTTATCAAAATTATATGCATATTGTTTTACCTCCATGGAAGTCCCTTAAAGTAAACAGATTTTGTTAATCAGTCCTGCAAATGGTTCCTGGCAGCAGTCTGGCTTTGCATTTGCAAAATGAGCCAGGTTTCTCTCTTCCACAGACCTGGATAACAACTTTCAAGGATGAAAAAAAAATTCCCAAACAGATCTTCTCTCTAGTGGTTGTCTGCAACCTTTCAAAGATGCAATTTCTTCCCTATGTTTCCTCTCTTGCTCAAAATTGTATATTAAAATCAACATGAGGTCCTCCTTCTTCCCAATATCTCAACTCACTCCAATCTGTACAATCATAGTTTTCGTTTGGAAAGGGGTAGTTGTAGTTTTCGTTTATGCAGACATTCTAAAAGTTGGGGAATGAATGACACAACACAGCCAACAAATTTTTTCAAAGGTACATGTTCACTTTTTTAAACACTCAAAGTGTGATATGCAAGATGTTCACTCAAAGTAGAAAATATGTTTACTCAAGCATATTTGTGATTACTGGTCCTCATATAAAAACAAAAAGAAAAAAGTCAGGTAAGGTTTTTTAGGTACATAATTGTGGCATGTGCATACAAAGTGCATTAAAAAAAAAAAAATGTTGCAAACCCCCACATCTACAGCTGTCTTCTGTACCAAAGACTTTAAGCTTTCTGACTGAGGAGAGAAACCAGTGTGTCAGAAATAATTTGGATATTAACTTTTGTATCATTAATCACACTTTCTTCTGATAGTAAACCAATTCCACAGATTATAATCTCTTGGATTATATCACTTGCCAAATTGTTTTGTAAACAGATGTTATTTTTCTTGAATATTGATTATAATTAATATATTTACGTTGCCCACAAATTATTGATAACATTTTTTCTTGTTTTGGTTTATTTGAAAGCTCTTTTTTTTCTGTTTTAAACTGAAGAAATATATTTCGTTTTTTCAATAGCTTTAGCATAAACATTATAGAAAAAGGGAATAGGATTCATATGTTTAATCTGGTATGAAACTGAAATCAATTGTTTTCATGATATCATGCTTTATAAAAAGTATCTAAGTTATAAAAGTATATTTAAGCATTTATCTGTTCTAAAGAAACATAGAATATCTTTGTTTCAGGACTCTGTGATAAAATTTTCCCATCTAAGACTATATTATTGGAGAAATTCCCTTTCTCACACTTTGATTTGTTCTGCCAGCAGCAAGGCATCACATTTCTCCAGTTCTGCTTCAGACCCCCACTAGGTTTACATGCATTTAGTTAATCAACATTTATCTCTTTATGCTTATTAAAGATTGAACCTTGCTGTCCTGAAGAAGTAGTATTGCAAAATTCTGATTAATGTTTCTCAGTGTTTTGATAATTTTTGGCTAATATTTGTTTTTATTTATTTATCTTCATAGACATAGCTTTCCTGAAGAGTGAAAGGGGAAAAGAAGTGGTTGCATTTCTGCATCACCTTTGTCATATCCAGATTTCACTACTCACTTGTTCACTGCAGGCACATGCTCATGCAGTGAAAACACAAATATAAGGAAAGACACGGTAAGCAATAGGTTTCTGGTAGAGAGGGGAGCATGAAAGAGAGTTAGGAGAGTCTTAGCTAGAAGAGTTAGATGCTGTCTTAGCTATTTAAAGTTCACTACAAGGAAAGCTAAAGAGCATTTTCTTCTACTGCCCTGCATTTTGACTGTGACATTTCTTCCACTGTGCCTCTGTGGAGATGTGATCTGAAGCTCATTGCACTTAGATAGAAATTTTCTAACAATTCTGCATGTCTTTGCTATTCCACTTCATCTGTAAATCTTTTTTCATGTAAGCCAGCTTGCTTCCTGCTTGAGCTACACCATGCAGTGCCAGTGTACCCTCTAGCTGTCTATGTGGTTTTAAATCTGGGACAAATTACTAACCCAGCAAACATTTTTGCAGCTGTTTAAGTTAGAGAGGTGTGTGCTCCTGCTGAGGTTGGGTACTGGAGCCAAACTTGGCATGCTACATCACCTAGAGGACTGCTGGGGCATGCATTATAGCACCACAGGCCTGTGTCTCGCATCCAGGCAGCCGAGAGCTGGGCTGGTTTAAACCTTATCACCAGCCAGCTTTTGTGGTGTTCCCCTCTCCTTGCCTTCCTTAAAGCTGCAGACCCACCAGTGCAGCCAGAAGGAGAAAAGTGCTCAATGCAGTGTCTTTGCTAAATGTGCATCCATCAATATTTTAACTGTTCTGAGAGGATGAGGACCTGGCATGCTGGAGGCATTGCCCCAAGCTGCCCTCTGCTCCTGCCCAGCAGGCAAGAATGGTCACAAGGAGAGGTTGTATGAAAATTCAGCAGGCCCTTAAAACAGACTTTTTGGGTTTTTTGGGGTTTTTTCCCCCACGTATCCTTCTCTATAAAAACTATTTTGCTTGACATTTTTAGTGGAGATAACTCATTTTAAAGCAGCAAGTTGTGGGGTTTTTTTAATAGCAAAGTAATAAAGATGTTAAGGAAATAAAAAAAAAAAAAGACTTCAACCCTAAAGCTTCTAAAATTAGTCATTAAAGATAGGTCATATAGAGTAAAAATTACAAGATATTTATCTTTTTTCCACTCAAATTAGCTTTGTTTTGCAGTTTTGGGTTTTTTCCTCTCGTGTTTATGAGTTGCAGAGGCAGCTGAAACTGAGAAACAACAGCAAACTTTTCCCACCCATATTTCACAGTTTGCATAGATTTAGAATTTTTTTTAATATTTACCCGCATGGAAACATCTACCATCTGGTGAGCATACTTTGGTCAGACATTCTGCTCCCAGTAGTCAGGACATCTTGGAAAAATTCCTAGTTCTTAAAAAAGAAAACAAACCTTTGTCTGTGCCAGCATCGTTTGTGGGCCAGATGCTTATCTGAATTACACTGCCTTAAATAAGCACTTTCAATACTAATGAAAAAGCAAAGCTTTGGTTGGGTTTTTTCCTTCTTTATTTTCTCTTCTTCAATTTAATACAGTAATTAAATAGACCAAGATAATCAAAATAGCCTCAAAAGTCTTTTAAGGGTAAAAGGACCTTTAATTTTACTTGCGGTGAGAAGTCAGCCTCTTATGGTTCCTTCTCTCTTACAAAAGGAACTGCTACAGCAGATTTCCCCAGAATTTGAACTTTTGAATCTCAGGAACTTGGAACAGAGGGCCTCGTTCCTATTTCCTTATGTCTGTATGCTCATATAGAAAAGCATCCTTCTTCCAAAGCAGTCTTTATTCCAAAGGATAAAATTAATAGTTTCATAAATAAGGTGTACATGTACTAGAACTCATGGGAGCTTCTCCTGCTTGTCCCATCATTCTAAAACACTGCATTCTGTAGCTTAAGTGTCTTCACTGCATTTGCATCAGTAGACTCAGTTTTCAGGTTTGTCTTTAATGACATAAAATTTAAAAATCAGGAATCATTTCTGCTCTTACTGTTTTCTTCACTGCAGTTTTCAGACAAAAATGCAAGACACAAAGCAATAATTAGAAAAAAATGTTTATAGCCTTCAGAAGAATTGTTTATTTTCAATCCCTTTTGTTGGAAAACAGATATTTTATCACATATGGCACCTCAGAAGAGAGCTAATATGTATTCCTAAATGCTAATGCCCCTTTTTTTCTTTTCCCCCTTTAGCTGCTTTTTTTAGTTTTCTCTAGTGTCTAAGCAACCATCTTCTGTTACAAATCCAAGGTGATATTTTGTGTTTGGATTTTTTTTTTCTTTTTCAGCTGTACTGGAATTCAGATTAAAGGCATCCTAATAGCTTGTTTTTGGAGTTGGTTTTATTATAATTTTATTTTTAATCAGAATGGGTACTATTTGTAAGAAACAGTTCATAGGGTAAATTTAGCTTGGTTTTTTCTCTTTTACTACTACAAAAGAAAGGATACAGCAAGAAGTGAGGCTAAATTTCTGAACACAGTTACACTTTTCTTTTGGAATGCCCTACCATGCTTTGGCAATGAGCATGCAGGGTGGCACCCTGGATACCATCTAACCAGAAAAGGCAGGCAAATTGCTTTAGCTTAAACTATTCCTTGAGGCTGAAGATAGGAGTTCCATAGGAACTCCAAAGGAGTCAGATGTAAGAAGTGGACAGTTGGTAACAAAGCAAAGGATGACCCATATGTTTCTAGTGCTCCCAAAATGTTCTATAAATAAAACTATTCCAAAAAATCCAAAGACCACTTAAATCAAAAGGAGTGCATGTCTTCATTTCAACAGGTTTGATCACATCCTAATTTGGAAATTATTTCTAATCATGAAACTAGTCTTAGCGAAGACACTTTGAGACAATTGCCATGAAAACCAAACACTGTTGGCATTGAAGATTTTTAAGAAACTGTGTTCAGAGTTATGCAGCATTTAATTAAAATTTATTCACCACTATTTCCCCTGCACTGCAAATAGGGCTTTAGTAGTGCTGCTCCTCTTCTGTCCTGTGTTTCCACCCATTCCATGGACTAGTCTGGTACAAGTACCCAGTGAATCAGATAGTGAATCAAAAAGAGAAACATAACATTGATTATAATCAAGAAGGAAATAAAAGTTGTGGTATTAGTTGAGTTACCATTGGGCCATATTTGCATTTGTACTGACATAGTTGAGGGACTGGAGCTCACATGATTCAGTTGGATGGAAAGAAGATACTGTGCAGTTACTGACTAAGCAGTTGTGTGCAGACACAGATATTTCTAAACCCTTTCATTTAGGATCTGTATTAGCACATATAATAATCTTCTTACTGTCTCAGATCTGAAGACTTAGAAATGATAAATGAAGAGAGAGAATTAAAAATTAATTAATCCAAGAAGATGAAATAAAGCAGAGAAATACTGACTTAACAAGACTGTAAAGTAAAATTATTTCAGAGCCACAAGCTGGGCCCAGATCTCCATGAGTTCTCATAATTTGGCTGCAAATATGTTGTTCTGATTTTAGTTCTTTGGCCTCATATAATTTTGCATACAATATAATCTCATGGCCATAAGAAAAGCCCTCTCAATATAATCATTGCCTATTAGATTGTCTAACTTAAAAATCAATTCCTGTAAATGAATTCTCTTAAATTTAATTAATAATTCCCATTATATTTTTGCTAAGTATTGTTATATATATAAAGATTTTCAACACTGGAAAATCATGCTTAAAATCCATAAAATAAAACTTATTTGAATAACAGATATGTGTTTAAGTCTCCAAATAGGTGAATGCTGTTGCTAGCAGACTGTTGAAGACAACTGAGTACAAACCAGGAGCTTAATTAATAAAGAAATCATAAGAAAGCTAAAACCAGAGAAACTAGGAATAATCTTCCAGTTGCATTTTAAAAGTCTTCAAATTACAGCTGATATGTCTGTCAGTTCTTTTCCAAAATTCATAAGCTTATGCATATTTTTAATACATAATAACACAAAAATGTATTTAAATGTGCATGGAATGTCATTGATAATTGTCAGTAGAGTGCATGAGGTTGGAGGGAATAGGCACTGCTACTACTGCAGAACCTCAGAGTTATCCCAGTGTTTAGATGCCTACCTTTAGCATATCTCACAGTTTCCACTACTGTGTGAAGGTTCCTACTTCACCCAAGACACCTAAGAGTTCAATCAGAAGACAACTGTGGAGGCAGACTTCATTACCAGTAAACAAGTTTCACAGCAAGAGCATGCAAATTCAGGGCACTGTGGAAGGAATGCTGTGGGAATGAAAAAAGAGGAGTATGTTTTTGGCATGGTTTTAAACCCAGGGATAGAAAACAGAAGTCTAATTGAATTGTGTTGTATAATTTTCTAATGTAATTTCCACAAGCACTTGTTTGTTGTTTTTTTTTTTTTAAGATTGAAAAGGACATTTGGAGTTGCATGGTTTTGTAAAATAACATTTTTTGTTTGCAAGATGAAAAGGAGCTTTCAGCTTTTGAAATAATGATATCAGAAAAACTTTGTTGCAGTATGAGAGAGGAATTCTAAGGCTGGAAAGGATAAAACTACATCCATCCAGTCCATTTTATACAGGGTTGGACACATTACTTAAGGCCTTTAATAAAGCATTTTAAAAAATGACAAGGGTGGGACAAAAGGATTCTAGTGCAGCCAGGTCCATTGGGAGGTGAGAAGAGGCAGAGATGTCAGAGAATCATAGCGTAGCTATTCATCATAGACCAATATTGGATTGATATTGGAGGGAGACATAGGAGGGCAGGAGAAAATACAGAAAATAGAGATGAAGCATGAGGATCAATAAAATTTGTGCCCATGTAAGTAATTTTCCCAGAGCTTTCACTTAAAAAAGCCAACAATTCATAAAAAATTACGTTTCCTGATGTTTTTTTCTGTTTTGGTTTGGTTTGCTTTGGTGCTAAAATAGAAAATAATGAAGTTGGATTTGGAGATGCCAAATCTCAACTAGTATTAATTACAAATTTTCAGTGGGAAGTCTGGGTTCTGAGTTTTGTCCATCTTGAAAGGCCCAAAGCTGAGTTTGGGTCAGAAGATATTTTCTATTGAAGCTGGTCTCTTTGGGTGTTATGAGCCTACTGTCCCTTTTTAAAATTAAGATTTCTTTTGTATCTGTTTCAGGTGTAAAAATTTCAGAGGTTTTTGGACTCACAATATCTAATATTTGCAATATTTCTTGATTTAAATTAAAAGTTAAGAAAATTAAAGAGAAGGTAGTTGAAAAAAGAAAAGGTATTGTCATAATTTTCAAATGAATTCAACTTGATTCTAGTTATGTAACTGGGAATAAGAGATGGTAAAGGTTGTAATTGTTTGTAGTTGTTATCTTCAGGAGTATTGATGTTCTGTACCATTTTAGGCATTGTTAGATATTATTTGGTATTGGAGACATCCAAGATCCAGATTTAATCAATAGGGTAAGGGATCTTAGGTAATAAGCAGCTTTCCAAAGTGACAACTGGTGGCCAAACATTTCTCAAAATAAAAATCAGTAATAGAAATCAGTGTTGAAGCAGCCAAAGACAGAGGTATTTAAGGTGATCAGTGTAAGTGCATCTGTAGTCAGGACAGAGACAGGGGTGTCACACTGATACCCAACAAGGTTGCACAACACACCAACAAACGATGAAACGGGAAAAAAAGGAAATTTAATGAAATTTTCAGTCATATATATAGAGAGTAGGGAAAAGGATTTGATAGGTTGAGAGAGGTAACATATCTACACACACATTGGCTAATACACATGCTTGTCAAAGAAAAACCATCCCACTAAAAGAATGTAAACATTTCAGGACAGATGTTAACAGCACCTGTTGTTTACATGAGAAGCGTGAGAAACTGACTCCAAGTTACAATTTGGCAGAAGGCTTGAAAATTCAGGGTGACACAGGGGCTCCCCAGAGGGCAGTTCATTGGAGGCTAGGTTGAATGCCAAAGAGAGGTGTTACTTCACAGGGTACTCCAGTCACAAGAGGATGTAATGAGAAGAGGATGAGCAGCTTAGAAAAGACTTCCAGTGTTAAGCACACTGATGGAGTGACATGTATCCTATGTCCGTTAGGTCAATTTCCTCCTTCACCTCCACCCCAAAGAGAATTCAGGCTGATATTTCAAACTGACAATGGTTGTGTCTATACTGGAAAATAAAATTAAAAAGAGCTGTTCTTACAACCAACTTATTAAATTATACTAATTTCAATTAATGGTACAAAGACTTCAGGATCAGTTTGAAAAGACTTCCATTCCACTGTAACATCTGTAACTTGCGACTGGTTTATTTCCCCAGGCACTGATGTTTTGTTGTAATCAAATTTCAATGTGTTTATCTTCAAAATACATCAATTAATTAATGTTAAAACCACAGAATCATTTAGATTGAAAAAGACCCTTAATACCATCCAGTCCAACCATTTACCCAGTGCTGCCAAGTATACCACTAAAGCACATTCCTAAATGCTGCACCTACACATCTTGAATAGCTGCACAGGCGGTGCAGGTGGTGACATGAATAATTCCCTGGGAAACTTGTTCCAGGCTGACAGCCCTTTAAATAAAGAAATATTTCCTATGTTATTGAGATTAATTTTGTTCACAACATCCTTCCACGGTCTAAGAATTGCTTAAACTAGTAAAGAAGCTTGCTTCAGGGAAAAAAAAATCAAACCAAACTGAAAAGTTGAAGTGTTCTCACAAATCAAACATAAAGTTCAAAACACCTTTTAGCATTGAATTAATTATATCCATCAGTGGTACAACCTATGGGTCAGAGGTTTATGTACTAACTGTGAATATCAAGTTCCTAAATGCATAAAAGCTTGATTACAAGGTGGTTAAAGTATTCTCTGTGGAAAACTGCATCGTCGAATTCCAGCAATACAAGACCATTGATGACAGAATCTGACCCTTTCACAGTTCACGTACAGGTGCCTTGCCCAAACTCTCATTAGGCTTGCCCAATGATCATTACAGAATGTGTGCTGGATTCTGAAGTGGCTAATAGGGGAGGAAAATATTCACAACATTGAGCTAAATAGCAGCTAAGAGGTTTTAAACCCCTTCCCACTCCCCTGCTTTGTTTGTTATCTGGAATACGGGTACCACCTACTGGCCGTCAGGGTTTTTGTGAAATTATCTGAAAACATCTTTGTCTTCTGCTCAGTGGCATTTTTTCCTACCCTATTGATTAAAAAATCTAATTTCCCATCTTGTACCATTCTGGGCATGTGGATTTGAACAAATATTCTTTTTTATTTTATATCATTAAAGGTCAAAAAACTGAGACAGATATGCAGGAGGCCTACTCAGCTTCAGTGAGTAGTTTTATTAATGCAGGCAAATAGTCATACATAAAGGAACAGCTTGATTTCTGAAGTATGAGGCAGCAACACTCTCCAGAATCTCATGCTTTCTGACAAAGAAATGCAAAAGGATATGCTTTTACCTCTCTCCCTCTCACTCTTTTAAGGACATAAGAGGTAATAAAATCTTCCTGCTCATGATTTTCAGCCCAGGGGCATGATTTCATCAGGCACATTTTCTGCCTCTGAAGATTTCATTTCCTGCCAATATGTGAAGCAGAAAAGAGAGCAGAAAGAGGTGGAGCTCCGTTTAGGAGCAGCAAGGGTCCACAGATAGACTATGAAGTCCTGAGCATGTCAAGAGCAGGGTGATCTTGACTGGGTCAGAAGAAGCTCTGCAGTCACTCTTCTCACTCAGCACACTCACACTACTCATGAAAAAAAACACTGATCTTCTCCAGACTCACATTTAAGGCTAAATTTCTGAAAGTTCCCTTTCACATGCCTTAGTCCAGGCCATCCAGAATTTAGGGCATTGTGCTGATGTTTGTAGGGTTTTATTTTCAATAAAACTTGTGGGCTGCTAGGTATGTTTACTAATTTTGTGACCTTAAGCAGGGGAAAGCTAAACCTTTGTTTTAAAATAAGACAAATAAAATCAGCTTCCTAGCAGTGACAAAGGAAACTGCAGAATAATCCTGCACTCTCTTCAGGTGAAGAACAGAATGGAAGGTGTAATCTTTTCTCAAAAAAAATTTTATTGTGGTGAAGGCTGTGTACAAAACTGCTTTTGATGCTGTACATAGTTCAGAACTTTTGGGGAGTACCAGTCATATCCAACTGTAACGGCCTGAAGTTTCCTCATAACAGCTCAATCAGTGCTGCAGTTTCTATTTGCGATCAAAGCAATACTGGTGACACACTGATGTCACAGGTATTGATGAGCAGTGTCTGCTCAGCTTCAAGGCCACCTCTGCTTCTCACTCTACCCCAAGTCTGATTAGGTTGGAGGTGCAAAATAGTTAGAGAGGGAAAAGGCAGACAACACAAACTAACCAGGGAGATATCCCATGCCACACAGCATCATGGTCAGCCAAAAAATAAGGGAAAAGAGGAATTGGTTGGACATTGGTCTACTCAAAGGAAGTAGTGAGTGATTGCCTTTGCATCATTTGTTTTGTTTTCTTTCTTTCTTCTTCCATTTATCCTCCATTCATTACTGTTTTTTTAATTGATTAGACATCCAGTTTTTTTTTTCTTTTTAATGTTCCTTTTTTGTTCCCCCATCCCACTTCAGTGAGGAATGAATGAGGGTTGTTTGGTTCCATGCTGCCTATCTGTGTTAAACCAGAAGACACAGAAGAGAACTGAAAAAGCCAGGTGCTAATTTTAGAAGTATTGTGGGCCCCAAGAATCTCTTAAAGAAAGAAAGCATTTCTCTGGTCCAACAGAGCTTAAGATAATGGAGCAACGTAATACAGACATGTTACAATAGGTTTAGACAGGAAAGAGAAGGACTTGCTAAAATGTAGAATATTTGTAAAAAAAGCCCTTCACTTAAACAATGGTGCTGTTTTTCACTCCCCAAAAATTAACATAGGTTAAAAACAAAAATTAAATCTATCCTGCTTAAAAATATCAATAATGGACTCATTTTACGAGACAGAATTAATTTGTGAAACTCAAGTGATTAAAATATGATTGAAAAATAATGAACAGCTCCTTACAACTGGCAATGTCAATTATAACAAAGTCATTCAACATTACTGCATGATAGATCTCATCTTATGTTCATAAATACCTGTGGCATTAAAATGGTATGGTATTCTGAGTCATTTCAGCTGCACTTTCCTCTGGAGCTAGGCTTCCCATTTTTTCTTCAGCAGCATGGCTTACACATGGACTTATGTTCCTAGCAAATTGGAGTCCTTTTCCCACATGCTTAGTTGCACTATGAAAGCGATACTGTTTGATATAGTACAATTAAATTATTCTAGTCACGTGCTTCACAATTAAATTGAAATTACAAAAACTAAATTCTTTAAAATCCCCACTTATAATCCATAAAAAATAATGATTTTACGGAAACACAGTCCTAATTTCTTTGAAGTCCAGAATGTTTCAGGTAGAAGAGTCATGGATATTGAACCATATTTAACAGGTAGCCCCTATTCATGCAAAGGGCAGCAGCCAAGTATCTGCAAGTACGGGTGCAGCTGTGCATTGTGTCATCCTGAGCACAACCTCACTGGAAACAGCAGGCAGGACAAAGAGATCCTCTCCCACCACATATGTGTGGCAACCAATGGGAGCACATGCCACATTCAACATTTTCCTGAGACACTGTTGAGATCTCTTTCTCCCTCGCACACTGGAAGGGCTCAGCAGCTCTTCATCATCAAAATCTCCCTCTGCCAGCTGCATCCCCTCTGGCTTTCTAAAGATCAGAGAAAATCCTTCTAGCAAGTACATGAGAGGCAGTTGTTACAATGCCAATGCCACAGCTATGTCCAGTGTGCTGTTAGTGCTGGTTAAAATGTGATAGGAAAACATGTTCCCATTTTAAAAAATTACAGTTGTCTGGCACACTCCTGTGGACTGGCTGATCTTTCCAAAAGTCCAGCAGAAACTGGCAGAAAGGCTGACCCTTGGCTGTGATCATGTCACTGAGCTCAGCAAGACTCTTAGTTTCCTGGAAAGCTTTTGCTGACTTGCTGGTTGCCAAGACTGCATAAGGTGCCTGTCTGTAAGTCTGCTTAAGTCCTTCTTCTGCAAATTCCCCAACATCTGGTTGTAGCATACCTCAGTTCCCCAAACAATTGCCCAGTGGACATTTGGGATGCCTGAGTAATTAGCTTGTGAGCCCAGCAGGTAGCAAAAAAAATAGCTGAGACACTGAGGATCCTGGTAAATATTTGCAAGCAGAATATTTAGGTCTACAGTAAAACAAATATCAGCATAATTATTTGGTGTTTTTTACCCCTACATTTTTCTAGAACAATTTTTTTTATAGATATGTATTTTATTTCCAATCTTGTTGTGCCCACAGTATTTAACAACATTTGTTAGTGACAGCACAGAAAGAACATAGTGAGCACAGAGAAAGCACAGATACTACCAGCATATATTGTGAACTCTGGTAACCCGTGAATTTTCAGTGCAGTGTAGAATTAAATTTAGCTCCCAAAGTGCATAGGCAGTAAGACTAGAACTTTCCCCTAAAATTTCATTCAAAAATTTGTGGGGAAAAAAGGGCCCTAACACCACAAAGAAGGTAATCTTGCTAAAAATTTTTTGAAAGAGAAAAAAATTAAATACTACAAATACCTAAAATATACAGCAGTAGTGTATGCTTTATATGATAAATCTTGCTTGATATTTAGAAGTATACTTTGAAGCATTTTATATCATCATATGGAAAATTCTGTCTTGTCTTACAGATCAGATACATTAAGAAATTCTGAAGTATGTATTTAGTTTTAAGAATAACCTTTGGCCCTTTAAAAATAAATAATTGAAGCAAATAAATTGAATAGAGAAATGTGAAAATTACATGGTTTAAAGTGATTTAGTGCTCTAAATCCTCAAGACCCTCCTGATGACAATTAGTACTAGGAAACAAAAATGTCTCAGTTATCGAGACAGGTTAACCTTCAAAGTCTTTGTCTTTCTCTTTATTTCCACCAGATGGTGGTATATTGCAAAAAAAAAAAAACCTCCTGAAGCCTATGTTGGCTTTCAAAGCCTACAAAGCAAGGGAAAATCAGCATCAGTTAAAAAGAATGCATTGAATCTCTATGAGGCAATACAAATTTTACAGAAATGAAGTTCTATTTTTTAAAAGTTATATCTAGATTTTTGTAGATAGGAGGAATATGACTTTTCTTCTAGTCTCATCTTTATTGTTTAAAATGTCAGATAGCTTTATTTTCAATAGATGGAGTAGGAGAGAGATATTAGCAGTTATTATATTTTAGTAAAACCTTTTAATGCTTTTCTATTCCACTTCCTGACCACACTCTTTTCATTTATTTTTCCTTAGAATTTTCTAGTTGCATTTTGCTCTCTGTCTCACCTGCAATACTAGTGCACCTTTCTGGTGGATTAAGTGCAAGTCCCTGGGCAATCCAAAGCAAATACTTAAACCTTAATAGGATATCATGATGCAGCTCTTGAATGCTCCAAATACTTCAACATGAGGTCAAGGAAGATTTAACTTTGGCTTAAAGATTGTCCTTGGCTTCAATGGGAGAAGGTTCCCACTGATTCTGAACCCATTGCTCTAGCTAGCAGATAGGCATTTGTCTAAAGCCACATCAGCATTTCTGCTACCTCCTAGAACTGAGTAACTGTAGAAACACTGGATTTTGAAGTCCTTACAGGGTATGAATTCTTTTGCAACTGCCATGGATATTGCTGTGTGACCTGTGATGTTTTATGATTTATTCTGGGTAATTAATACTCTTACACTTAAGAGTACTGTGGTATTGTATTAGAATCTACATATGTAGACATTTAAGCTCTTACAAGCAAAAAAGAAAAAAAAATCGGTAAAGATCTCCTCATTTAAAACTTTTTATTTGCATCTGAGAATAGAGAAATGCTTTCTTCTATTAAGAAACTGTTATTTCAGCATCTGAACTGAATGGAAGATCTGTGTTACTGGTTTTAACAAAGGGAAAACTTAAAAGGCAAAATATAATGCTGTTGTCTATGCTTTATTTACTGTGTCTCTCCAGGCAGTGCCTTGATATTAATTCATGAGCAAAAGGGTTCAGTTTGCTAATCCTTAAGTTCCAGAGGCTGAGCCTGGGGCCTCTGGGAATATGATGTTCAACACAAGTCCTGACACTCCACCCTAAGCTGTGTGGATCTGAGAAGCAGGCTTCAAGCCTGGAGCAGGACTGTTTTCTAATTATCCTCTGTTCATGTGAAAGTCAAAGTCTCAGAAGCTAAATGTAATTAAAACAGTTATTCTATCCCTTGGTACCAAACATGAAGCAGCCCAAATTCCCAGCTCTGTCATCTGTACTCTGCCAAATTACTCTTCCCTGTGTTGACTGCTGCCTCCTCGTCTATGTGTTCACCAATAATGCAGATCATCATAAGACCCCAGATTATGAACAACAGCTATTCATTTGATCTCCTTACTTTGGATTACAAATTGTCTGCTATGCCATGATATGGATGAGCTCACACATTCTCTACAAAACTTCTTCTATTGCCACTCCTCTCCTCAAGTCTACTGTAGAAACTAATCTACTCCACCCAAAAACAAGATGAAGGGAAAATACATGGGTTTTTTCTTTTAACATCAAGTATTCCTCACAGCTTGCATCATAGAATCTTTTTTAATTAACTCACAGCTTTATTTACATCTGAAAATAAGCCTGAAACCTTGTTAAAGCAGGGAATTTATTCAAAAAACTATGAAAATTTTTCAATTGGGAATTTACAGTTTATGCACTGCCTTGATTTGTAACTGGTCCATTTGAAAGAGTTTGAGTAAATAGCAGCATACAGAAGGTACAATTTTCTAAAAGGTGGCCTTAACTGACATAGTAGAAATCAGACATGCAGATCTATTAGTAACTATAGAAAAATTGATTCCCTACTTTACAACAGTTCAAGCAGTGTCTTGCAACAATAATGTCTAAGACTGTGCTGCTTACTAAGTTGCTGTAAAAGAAGAAAAAGGGCACCCTGACAGTCTGTCTCTCTCTCTCTCCTTCTTGTCTTCTCCTTCTCCCCAGGCTATTCACCAGCTCACCACTCTCCCCCTTTATTTGTTAAAGATTTAAAGGAAAAGTACACATTTGTTAAACAGTATATTACAAAAAAATCAGTCCCCAGTTCCAGAATTAAATCAAATCCTGAATTTTCGATTGATAGATAGACAAAATCTGATCAAAAAACCAACAGAAATCACAAACCTTATTGGAAGGAAAATTATGATTTCCAGCTCAAATGTTATGTAGGGGAAAAACATGGCATCTTTCTCTCTGCCCCTGTTTTCTTCATTTAGCTTAAATAGTGACCAATTACTCCATTTTCTTTTGAGTTCCTTATGCTATTTTACCCAATCCTCATCTCCAGCTTACAGAAGGCTTCCCTCCTATCCCTTTTGCAACACGTGAGGGTTATAATAGGTCTACTGCTGCCTTAGAATCATTTGCTCTTCTCTCACTTCAAATTGTGTGCTCAGTTCAGGACCAGTGTAACTGCACAGGACACAAAATTGATTTTCTAAATGTTGGAAGGTGACCATCAGGCATACAGTTGTTCAGCTCACACACAAATTAGACAAGATGAACAATGGGTCATTGTTTCAGCCAGATCTGATAACACAAGCAAGAATAATGAAATAATAAATTTTTTAGTTATTTTTTTACACAAAACAAGTATAAACATTCATTTTTCTGATCAGAAAAATTAAGTAACATCCCTGCAAAGCTCTTCTTGTAATGAGATGCATCCTAAGACATAAGGCAAGAGAACACCATATGCAGTGTCTTCATATACAAATGTGTCTTCATGTGTATTGAATCAATGTATACCATAGAATGGTTTGTGCTGGAAGGGCCCTCAAAGATCATCTAGTTGCAACTGTCCCTGCCATGGACAGGGACACCTTCCACTAGACCTCAATGCTCTGAGCTCCATCCAACCAGACCTTGAACACTTGTAAGGATGGGGCCCACACAACTTGTCTGGGAAATCTGTTCCAGTGTCTCCTCATCCTCACAGTATGGAATGTATTCCGGTGTGTATGTGTACCTATATATAAGCAACAGAAATAATGTCCATCTATTTGACTTTTTCCCTGTTTCCCCAAACTGTTTCAACTGGTGGTACTAAGATATCCACTTTAAATAGCATTTTGTTTTGTGTATTATCAATGTCAATCTATAATGGTGAATGTGAGCAATCCTTTCTTTTTCACACCTGTTGCCAAAGGGGCAGATGCACTCTTAGCAGAAAGCACTGAAGTATTTAAATGAACTGAAATCAGGTTTATAAGCACTGTGCCACAGATACTTTAACGCTCTCTCTATCTATATAAAGAATTATCACAGAAAATGTCAGTTCCTTTCACATCAAGATATGCCTCAGAAAGTGTTGCAAATAGTACATTATGTTTCTTCACACACTACTGAAAGCTGCTAATAAGGCATCAAAAATCCTCTAGCACAGCATTACTTTGTATGCCTTCTGCCTTGTTGAATGTTCAGAAGTGATCTTATTTATAATCTGTACTCATCCATTTCACAGAAGCCTGGATTTCATGTCCAGGTCAGTGTACCATGCATTGAAGTTAAGTGCCTGATTTGCCACAACTGTGCTTGACACACGAAGAAAATCTAATTTTTTCAAAGGCCAGTTCCAGATTGCTTTCTTTCTGAGAATATAAATTTCTGAAGTTTTTCTTGGAACTTTTATCTGAGAAAGCAATCTGAAAAAAGCTATCCACAAATGTCACTTTCATGCTACCTTTCAAGACTGAAATGAGCTTCTGCTTTACAGTAAGAATTTCACTTTGGATCTAAGCTTTCCTCTGTTCTTTTTTTCATCTTCCCCAAACAGGGGGTCCTCTTCTATGTACAGTGGGATGTCTTCTAGACCAGTGTGAAAAAACAGTGACAACTTGCTTGAGACATAGATTCAAACAGCAAGGTGTCTCAAACCTGGGCAAATTGGTGTTGATTATCCCAAGCTATGAACAGAAATCAGTATTTCTGCCTTGTTCTCACAGTCCAAGCTTACTGAATTATTTAACTGACTCTGATTTGTGTGTTTCTGGACCCTTGTCATGCACTCCCTCCTTATCCTGATCAGCTTTCTCTAGTTGTTCCAGTTTCTGCTTAAAAACTTTCAATTTGAAACATCTCAGTTCAAATCTGTTTTTCTACATTCAAGGAAAGTGCTGGGAATGCCAGCCAGATGACTGATGGGAACTCACCTACTATTTCAGAATATCCTGTATCTTCTAGTTTATACTAACCTATCTACACTTTAGTTCTTAAGCAACACTAAAAAGGGAAGACTTAACCCTTTATTATGTTTCCTTGCCTCTTTGTCCCTGACTTTCCCCTCCCTTTTTTCCTCCCTCCAAATACATACAACCCATGCCTCAGCCAGCTCTGACATTCTTTGGTTGGAACCAAAGAAGGAATATCCAGTTAACATCTTCACACATTTGTTCATAAAGTCCATTACTATCCGCATTTTGCTTCGCATTTCTCTGTTCTCTTACAATGCCTTTCAGTTCAACACTAACACAGGAATCTAACACCACTGAGGTAAAGTGGAGGGGCATGGGATATTTGTAAAAAAACCCAAATTTTAATGTTCACAACTCCTTCGTTCTCTAAAGGTCAGGTCTTGTAATAGTAACTCTTAACTTCACTATAAAAAAAAAATCTGAAAATCTGCCTTCAGTGAATAGACTTTTGAGAATAGAAGTATTTGCCAAGGATTTAATCTCTAAAACAGCTGCAGTTTTAGCAACTCAGTGCCTTTGCATATTAAATAAAATAATTTAGAAATTTGTGTTATTGTTGTCTATTTCTGGAGCAATTCAACGGAGAATACCATAATAGCATGGTACTATAGTGTTCTACAGTTATATAGTCCTCTAAGTTATACTTCATATGCTGCAAAATTCAGAATAATTTGAATAAACCCTTAATTTGTGTGTATATACACATATACCTTTGCCCTCTGTGGGGTTATTTTCTTGATCCCTTCTTTTAAACAGAACAAAAGGCAAGTTGTTTTTTCCAAACAGCTCTTTATTTAAAAGATCATTAAATAATAAAACAAAACACAACAACTTCTACAGTATATGATTATACAACTACCTTAAGGATTTGGTAGTACACAGAAATAAGCAAGAGATTTCATGAAAGAGCTATTGAACAAACTATTTCTAAGATCTTGTCTATATGTGCTAAAAAGTAGGAAATGTATATATATATTTATTTCTTTTTTGGACAAGAGTGATTGAGATTTAAACATAGAGTTAATTCATTACAAAATTTTGTCTTTTTGCATCCTAAAAAAGGCTTTAAAATACTAGACTATAGGAACAGGGTTTTTTAAAATACATATATAGATATGGGAAAAAAAAAAAGGGGGATGCCATTCGTTGCCAATTAATTGATTCCCAAGTCATATTGCTTGGTAAAAACTTTAAGAAAATAATTCACAATATTGCACATACTAGTTCAACTTTTTCTTTTTTCTTTTTTCTCTTTTCTTTTCTTTTTTCTTTTCTTTTCTTTTCTTTTCTTTTCTTTTCTTTTCTTTTCTTTTCTTTNCCCTTCCTTTCCCTTTTCTTTTCCCTTGAATTAAATGCCTACAGGAGATACAATAATCTTAAATTCTAGAATACTGAATTACAAGACTCTGTTATACATCTTGGATTTTTAGATCATTACTCCAAAGAAAAGTTGTAATAATGACGTCAAGATTATAATTTGGCATGTTTCCAGTCTATTAGATTCACTGGTGTACAATCCACTCTCATAACATTAGCACTTGATTAAACAGCTGAGACACTTCACGTGGACAACGGTCTTCATGTTGCTGCCAGTTATTTAAAAAGTAATGCATAGACCACCTGAGCAGCCCTTTATGTATCCTTAAGAAAAATATATCCTGCAAAAGCTTCCTACAACTGATTTGCCAGAGCAACATAGAAAATGGTTCCAGACTCAGAGTGCACTGTAACTTCTGTGACAGAACAGACTGGTACTTGACCCCCTGAGAGTTCACACAGAAAAATGCTATTCCTTGGTAATTCAAGTTCAATTTTTGTATAGTCCCTCTTTTCCTTTTGTACAATGGAATGTGACACAATTCTTGAGACATCAGCTGAGCACTCTCATCTGCTTGGAAAAAGCAAGTCTACATTGGGCAAGCAGGAGATCTTGAAGGTTTTGGTTCTTAATAGCTGACACCCTCCAAAAATTACTGAGTGGCACCCATGTAATTCTCCCATACTGCTACTTCAGAGGAATCATTCAGTCAGACAAAGCTCGCCTGCTAATGAGGTACCACAAAGCTCTGATTGATTGGTCTGGCAGATCCATGCAAGTATCCTGGGTTTGGATGATTTTGAAATATGATCATGAACATTGTGCTTTTGTGTGTGTTGTAATATGAAACCTGCTGGATTCCAGAAGCTGGATGAGAATGTCAAGTTTCAGTAGAAATTAATATTAAAAAACAAATAAATTTAAGCTCTTCTTGTTGACAAAGCTTAGATATGTGATTCTAATGTTTCCAGGCAGTCCGGTAATGGAAAGAAAAAAAATCACTTTATTTAGGTGTCAGGGATATTTACTATCTATCTATCTATCTATCTATCTATCTATCTATCTATTTATTTTCGGGCTTTTGCAGCCTCACTCGTGAATTCTGAATGTTTGCATTTGGCGGTAATTAAAATCTCCTTCTCCAGTTTCCTTGCACATGTCAACCCCACACTTCGATTTTTTTTTGTTTTCTGGAGAGTGAGATCCAGATGCTGACCCTTTTGTTATATCACAGAAATCAGCACACTTTATTTTGCAGATTGTCTGAAAATATCTTGTTTTCTCACTACTATCAGTTAGTCTAGGATTTTGGATGTGGAGAACATCAATGATCAGTCTGGAACTTTGGAGAATTTAAGAAAAACCTGTTTCTCTTTCTGCCCTCCAACATGAAATCATTGCAGTGGTAGCTTTCATCTTCAATTTGAAACCCCACAGTGCAAACTGGTAACTAATCTTGAGGGAAAAGAATAAATATCAAGACCAATTCAGTCTACATTTTGTGCTCACTAGGAGTCGGGTATGAGACATAGCCAATATCATACATTTCAAAATTAAATCTCTCTTAATCTGAAAACTCAACATTTCATCCACTTTGTTTACAGCACATCTTTACACATTCTTGCCTAAAACAAAAACCAAAATTTTGACTTATAATAAAAAATACAGAAAACACCAATATTTATAATATACCATAAGCAAGACTTAAGAACTGAAGACTTATCACCCCTGCCTTTAACCTTGGTAACAGCAACTATTATATTATAACATTTATTTTTAAAGAAGAAGTAACAAATATATGCTTCAGAGATGATAAAACGATTAATTTCTCTGTGTTTTACTTTTCCTGTATAGGGCATTTGCAATACTATGGATGATAACTTAAAAATATATAAAATCAAAGTAAATCTCAGTTCCCTTTAATTCTTCATTAGAAAGTACTGACAGGTTTCTGCTATAACTGTATGACTAGATCAAATATTTCAGAAGTCTAAGAAATAGTTAGGTATGAAGTTTCTGAATAATTGGTATAATTATTCACCTATGAACTTAATTAAAAATTAATGGAATTTATAAAAAAGAAAGTGCTCCTCTGAAGACACAGAACGAGATATATCATCTCTCAATAATTGCTTTTATAAAATAAAATTGCCCATATCAAAAGGGGTTGTTTAAGAGAAGGTAGCAGTCAATTAATGGTCTTCAAAATATTTTTAAAGGGAAGGGAAGGGAAGGGAAGGGAAGGGAAG